>JBBPDF010317074.1:0-11405 GCA_037974715.1 Lomanotus vermiformis | reverse complement strand
CCCCCCCCCCCCCCCCCCCCCCCCCCCCACATACATACATACTGACAGACATACATACTGACAGACAGACATACATACATACTGACAGACATACATACTGACATATATTCATACTGACAGACATACAGACATATAGACAGAGACAGAGACTAAGATAAAGTCTGTATTAAATGTACATAGCTGGTGGAGGAGGATGAGATAGGAGGAGAAAATTGTTGTGGGGGGAGGGGTGTGTGGGGGTGGACAATTAATGCTCTGTAAGAACTAAAAACTGAATAAGCAAATAATTTGGGTAAAATCAGTCTTTTTATTTCCATTGTAAATGAATAAAAACCAGCCTGAAGCCATTTGGAATAAAAGTTTGTGTATAACTAAATGTAGTGTAAAACTTCCATCCAAATACGAGTCCTGGTTCAAATAAAAGGGCAACAAACTGAAGTGATAAGTCAAAAGGGGAAAATAAGCCCAACAAAAATAGGTTCAATAAATAATAAATAAATAAAGAACAACAGTAAAACTCTAACTTCAATAATACTTTGTACATCACGATTTTAATTTTAAAATTCTCGTAAATAAAAATATTAAATAAAATACTTCTCTGCTCTAAAATATGTGCATGGTGAGTAGAACTGTGGTAAAAGTTTAATAATGTGAGAGATCACTTTAAAAGGGGGTTGAATGTGGGAAACAACTTATATCATGTATATTACTACTACAAACAAAAACTGGATTTTGAGATTGAGGGACTACAAAGAGAGAAAAAAACAAACAAAAAAACCCGCAAAAAAAAAACAATGAAAAACGTATGTGTAAAAGAGAAGAATCAACATGTAAGAATGGAGAATAATAATAAGTGAAACGTGATAATTAATAGTAATAGAATAGTGATTTAATAAAACAGGGAATGTGTATGAAGTATGTAGAACAGCAGTATTATGCTTTCAACAACAATTATGTCCCAACATAAGACCAATTTCCAGGGCACATCTTAAAAAAATGTTTTCCCCAATTATTTAAATATATTTGCTGCATTTAGTCAAGTATTTAATTTATTTTTTTCGTGACTTTCCATTTCACTAACAATGCAGCATCCAGGTTGGCCCCAAGTTTCCAGAGATTAATCCAATCAAACTTCCGTTACAGAAAATGCTTTAAATTTCTGGATAAAATAAGACTTTCTATATGATCCTATAGAGCACTTTCATAGAGTGATCTACTTGTTTCAAAGAAACATCATTATCATGCAGCACATGGTAGAAATCTGAAATGAAGCTACTCATCAATGTCTACCAATCTATTAGATCCCGCCAGAAGCAGAATGCATTTGCATACAAAGATCTGACAAAGACAAGTTGGACTCAATAGGCCACAAACAAAATATGATCACAGCAGTCTTTAATTGGATTTATGTTCCATACTGTTTACTAATTGGTGCTGACAAGATTAGCAGGATACTATAATATAAAATGAAAAAAGTATGTGTAGCTTCAGACAGAAAGCAGAAACAATCTCTCATCCGCCTCTTTTTTTTTTTTTATTCATGAACCAAAATCACTGTTAAAAAATTAAAACCAAAAAGCAAACCAGAAAGAAACATTCCATGTACCATATTATGCTTGTACCATGGAAACTGGCCGTTGCCTAGCACATTGGGAATAAGGCATGACCTTAACCGTCAGACAACCTTCAGACAGGAGTCATTCAACTCAATCAAGTCAAAACAAAAACTGGTAACAAAGACTGGATATGATAGAGTCATATTCATGTGCTAAAAAAGTAGCATTGGAATGATAAAATTCTTCAAAACATTTCAATGATGATGGGTTCCTGGGTATTTTCATAGGTACCCAATATTTTATTTCTCCTTGGATGAGGTAAATTAATGTTTATGGCTTATAACAACATGGACACTTTCCTTGTAGTCCCATCTTTTGCAATACAAATGTTCATAAATAGGGAGATGAATTGATGAGCTGTCACAGAAACTAAAAAAAACAACAACAAAAACAACCTAAAATGCTACTATTCATTCCCAAAGGGAAATTTGTCTTTTGGTTTTTGACCAGAAACTGTGTATCAGCCACAGCACAGTGCCACAAAAGGAGGCAATTAGTGTAAATAACCTTGCCTCAGGCTTAAATCACAATGGCCATTTGTAAATAACCATGCCCAAGGGTTAAATCACAATGACCCAAATGGGCAAAATATTGTACATGCTCAATATATTTAACTTTCAAAACAAATTATAAAAACACAATGGTGACAATAAATAGTGGGTGGACGGAGAAATGGAAGGCTTGTTACAACAATAATTTACTAAGCTATAGAAAGTGAGCTCCTTAGCATTGTTACACAACTCTTAAACAAGCTACTTGTAATGTATCAATAAAAAGAAAGAAAGAAAAGCAAATATTCTCTGTGCAGAATGTCTAGCAATGGTTGGAACAATCACAGATGTTGAAGAATTGAAAAAAAAAGAGAGAAATGGATTCATGGAATGCATATAGTCAAATTACAATTCTGTTGCCTTTTCTATTTGTGTTTAAACAAAGTGAATATTTAAAACTTATATTTGTAAACACACACACAAAAAAGAAATTTTACTTCAAGCAAAGTATATAAAACAATAACACACATAAAACCCATCCTGTCCTCTCACACTTGATAACATAATAAAGCTATGTTCTCTTCGGGTCGATGGCATAGTCATGTTGTATGAAGATAAATTGAGATGAATAGATAAATCAATCACTATCAGTTGATGGAGAAGAAAAAATCGTATTGTTTTGTGAATAGAAATAATGCACTCATTCAGTCATTCATCCATCATGTTTTTCCGGACTTTATGAAATGGTCAATAGTTCAACTTTACTGCATTGATACTCTAGCCCTGCCATGACATCTCTCTAAGATACAGCAATAGGTAGAGTCTCATTATCCCAATCACTTTTCTTTTCTCCAACTCCTACTAGAAAATTAATGCCATGTCTATTTGAGACAACTTAGTTTTCAACTCTTTAAATTAAAAATGCCCTTATCAATACCCATCAATTAGCCCACACAGTTCTTCATGATTGGACTCTCAGCGGAACCTTGGGCTAGATCCACTATTAACACAAACAACAACAAAAAAGTCCAGTCATTGAAAATTAAGAGACAAACCACTGTCAAACCTTAAAGGTAAGAAATTAAATTGTCAAGCCATTGGCAATGGCCAACATGGTATTATACATTAGCAATGTAAACAGGAGTGTAAAATAATACCGGCAAGGAGTAATGTGATTTTCACAAACATGGAAAGACGGTTTAAGGGGGATGTATAATGTAATCTGAATAAAATCAAATTACAACAACCATAAATATATATGCTTTACTTAGTCACATTGTTACATGTGATCTTTTCACCATCAATAAAAAAAAAATGCGCAAAAAGAGGACAGTGACATGGAAATGGGTGACAAAGTAATGAGTATTTCACTTATTCTTCATGTAAGGCAAAGGAGGCCACACATTTGCTGTGTTTATTGCTGTTGTTGTTGTTGGGCTTTTTAAACTCGAAATAATTTCAATGTTATTCTCCTCAAAGTCTACCTCCATTTAATGAAAAGTCATACTGGATCTAGTAGTCAAACAAGCAAAGAGTGAAATGAATTTGATCTGTAATAAAATGAAAGTCTTCCTTGCTTAATTCAATTTCAAATTATAAATGAATGATTCAAACAAATAAATGGTGCTTATATTGTGTCAATTCCATACTTTGCTTTAACAAAATTTATTTCCGTAGTTCATCCTAAACAGTTCAGATCATCATTCACTTCTACTATACAACATAAATTTGGGATGAGGAGGATCCATGATCGTATGATGATGAATTCAAAAGACACTACATAATTTGTTACCTATTTCTGTCATTTCTGAAATATATATTACTGGTACCACACTGAAGAACATTAAAATTAAAATGCAAAATTGATCTTGTCAACAACAAAATATACACAAATCAAAATTTGTGAGTAGAGACAGATGACCAACAGCAGAAAAATCATTAAAAAATAATTTGCTTTAAAAAATAATACATGTGTCGAGCTAACATGCAACATTCATTTGAAGTGTGTTATTTCTAGATAGTCTGTTCCTATATCGGCACCATAATCAAAATTAAAACATTGACATCACATCACTGTCATATTAATACGAAGTGCAATGTATCCCCACTCATGGGTAATTCACTAACAATAATTTCTTTTCATATCACCAGGTCAGTAACAGAATAATTATCAACCGAAGTTTCCAAACATAAAATGCCATAATCACATTGCTTATTTAGACCACAGACATAAGATTATAATAGCAAGGTTCATACAAGTTTAGTGAAATCAGCTTTACAAAAAACAACAATGCTCTCCTCCAGATTAAAAAAAAAAAAGTAGAAGGAGAAACAATATGCACCTTATATAGCCGTTAAAAGTTTAACAGGAGCATTAAAATTCAGGGACAGGCAAAGCCGGAAAGGTGTCGGGGGATGGGGGGCGGAATAAACACACACATTCACATTAACACCAAAGTCTTGTTCACTTTGCTGACCAAGTACCATGTGTAGATGTGCGCATGGAGCTGGAAACAGAGGAAGAGGCTGATGGTAATGATTGTCCACTCTGGTAAAATATGTTCTGATACTGAAGGATTTGCTCTTGTAATGAGGAAATTGCTTCCATCTTTTGCTGTAAAATATCGTTCACCCGGCGAAGGTATTCATCAAAGCCCTGTGAGAAAGTGAAATCAAAATTAAATAATAGAAAAAAAAATAATACGATATATAATAAACATAAAATCAATCAATAAAAATAATGACAATTATATCAACAATGTTGAAGATACAGTAGTTTCCGCAAGATTGCCAGATAGTCAGGAAGCAGCCTAACCTGGCACTTAGGCGGAGCGGGCACTCAGGCGATATCGGACCTGCAGCTCCCAAGGGGTCTGATTTTCATTATCCTTAATTTGAATTTTCAAATCTCAAGAAGTTCACAAAAAACGCATCTTGAAACATGATTGTCACATATGGACAAAGATAATCTTGCTGGGTTTTTATATCACTTTAAAGTTTACGAGCCATGCAGGCAATTTCAAAAAGTTCAAAGACACCCCTGTTCACAGCCAGACAGTGATCATTTTGTCGCGACAGAGAGGGAGTGAATTGAGTTGCGTAAATCTGTAGACGGTCATTCATTTTGACCAACCACCTTGTTAAGACAAGGCATGGGCCGTCTTGCATCATTGAACAGCTGCATGCCTCTTCATCAATGTACAAATCTAGGCCACGCCTTTTGTGTTGCATTAACGAATTTGATTGGCTGGACAGTAGACCAGCGATGGGGGCATTCATTTGTTACCTGTTCCAGACTCAAAGTGGTGGGAAAAGGGAGTGGGAGGGATGCTTTTTAACACCCTAGCGAACTCCATACAAGTGGGCATGGTTACTTTATCTATAGAATGTTTATATTTCTTTGCTTCATGATTGACAACATGCCAACATACTGGGCACTAAGGCGGCAGATGACTTCGAAGGCGGGTACTTAGAGTGACAATTCTGATAGTAAAAAATTGGTTTCCCCAAAATAGCAGGCACAAAGGCAAAACGGGCATTCAGCCGCAGGGCACTCTCGCGAAAACTATTGTAATAATAACAACAATGACAATAATAATAATAAAATAATAATAATAATAATAATAATAATAATAATAATAATAATAACAGTAATACTTATAATGATGATGGTGATGATAATAATAATAATGATAATAATAAAAAAAATGATAATAATAATAATAATAATAATGATAATAATAAAAAAAATGATAGTAATGATAATAATAAAAATAATAATAATAATTGTGGGAAAACAATAACATTAATAAGGTTTGTAGATACATCTATTCGAAAAAAGGAACAACACAGAATATCAAGGTCTCTAATATTACTTTTACAGTAATTATAATTTTTTCAATACCTCTTGCTGATAATAAAAAGGGGAAGCAATTCAAAATCAACATACCCTTTTCCCTGTTGATTTTTTTGCATTAAGAAGTAGACGCATTTCATACTTGCACAAAGAAGTTATGCTAGCAAGTTGATCCTCATGTGCAGATATCAAGTGCAATCTGGAAACAAACAAATATATACCATTGAACTCTTATAAAACAAATTTATTGAGCATACATTAAAAAAAAAGAAAAAGGAAGAAGCACAATTTGAATAACAGCTGAGCAGGGTTAATTATGTAACAAAAAACAAAAAAAAGAAAAAAGGAAAGAATAATTAAGAATAAGTAAAAGAAAATTGAGAGCACCCACCCTCTCACCCCCTCCCCAAAAAACAAAAAAAAACAACAAAAAACAACAACAAAAAACAAAACAAAACAAAAAACAGCAACAAAGAACCCACAAAAAAAACTACGAACTAGAATTATTTGGATATTGAAATAAACTAGCAATAGAAATAGCAATGATGATAGGAAATAAAGAAAGAAGTAAAGATAGAAAGGTAGATAGACAGACAGACAGACAGACATGTAAACAGACAAATGGACAGCCAGACAAGAGGAAAAAAAGAAGAGTTGTGAGTAGACACATGGAAAAGCAGATAATCATTATACCTAGCTTCTTCTGTGGCTTGACTCAACACTTCCTGAACACTGGGATCCACAGAGCAACCGATCCATGATGCAGTGGATGCAGCCATGGGCTTGGGCTGCAGAACAGTTGATGATAACGAGGAGGACGATATTGCCGTGGAGGCCGACACAAAGTTTACACTCGTCACAGGTTGTGGGTGTATGGGTGAGAAAACAGCCCCTGAGCTTAATTTTTCTGTGATTATGGAGCCACTGAAATTATATAGCATGTAAAATTACAATGGATGATGGATGTACATTATAAAGCTGTTCCAATGCAGAACCTACCATCTGGGTACGTGTATTACATTCCATTTGTGGTAATTGTAGATATAGTGTATTGTCTTCTGAATCTGTAACATGTTTGGAACAAGTCAATGACTTGATATAATACTGCTTTGAAAGCATTGCTATCATTTTCAGATATGTAATTGTGTAATTTTGCAATTGCAAAAATAGAATCAATGGAAAAAAAGTAGGGCAAGAATCATATTCATCAATCACCCAAAATCAATCTTGAACCAAATCTTTTTTTCTATGGAGTGACTCACCTGGTCTTGATCATTGACTCATGGGCATTTGCAGGGATAAAATTGGTGGATTGTGAATTGACAGGAGGCTCCGGTGTGTGCTTTGGCTTTGGCAGTCTGTGAACAATGTTCTGTTTTGATACTGGATGACATCTACCCTTACCATCACCAGCATCAAGTTGTAAATCACTGGATTCCACTCCTCCAGTCTGCTGTTGCTGAGACAAAATATTAGTGTTCCCCAAAAGTGCTTCTGACTCAGAAGTGTGAGAATTGCTGATTGGTTTGGCTTCTGTAGTGTCATCTGGATGACTGTGAAGTGATGCCTTTGAAGGGGGAAGCTCATTGTGAATTACTTTCCATCCGGCAATATTCTGAGTCAATCCAGATTTAGGAGTGTTGCTCCTTGTTAACATTCTGCAGAGGAAAATTATTTTGATTTTTTTTTTACATGTATTTTCTCTTACAATATCTAAATATAAGTAATATATATTTATATAGGTAGGTAGAACTCCCATACGGCATATTCACTAAACTCACTAAACAATATTCTATGCACATTACTAACAAGACCTTCCCCTGCCAAAGGGTCAGGTACTCATTTTACATCTGAGTGAGATAAGAAAATACACCATGTATATGCAAATGGATACGAGATAGGTAATTTTAACATGTACGAGATTATGAGAGGGGTAGCACCATGTATATGCAAATGGATACCTGATAGGTAATTTTAACTTGTATGAGATTATGAGAGGGGTAGCTGGAAAGAAAAGGGGCCTCTATTTAAAAATCTCTCATCGATTATATTTTCTCTCGATGGCTTTGTATCTGCCAAATCATATTCAGTCAGAACAGTGGTAAAGTTTTTGGTGGATAAAACTGTGTAATCTAAGTGTTATGTAGGCATGACCTGCTTTGGACTAGCAGAAAGCCAGGAAGATGAAAAAGAAAAACAGAAGGAAGGGTTGCTATTTTCCCACTACTATACCAGTAGTTTGTTTGGCGTTGCCAGTTAATTTTGACTCCTGGCAAACATGGCAGAAATAACGGCATATATTTTAATCATCTATCCAGTTGTCCTTTAAACTCAAATATTAAGCTGAGAATGAAATTGATGTATGAATTTGATTTTGTCAGACTTCTTGACATTTTAAAGTAAAAAAAAAAGTAAACTGAGCTTACTATAAAGCATACAAAGTATGTAAAATCATCTAACTCAAAAGAGACCATTTAGCAGTTGAGATTAAAATGAACAAAAGCCGTAGTGACTCAAATGAACAAAATCAATTTCTCTTTAAAAAACAACAACAAACAAATGTGCCTGCTTCTTAGGTAAACTGGTCTATTGGGAGACCATTGTAAAATCCTATAGATGCAAAAATTAAGTATCAACGGGTCTAAATAAGAAAATCGTGCTTTCAAACACAGATTTATGACAATTTAAAATAAAGCATCCAAAATACTTATATTTTAATCAAAAGGAGTAGCAGTGTCATGCTTACCTAGAAATATTTTCAGGGTCTGGCAAAGTGTGCTTTTTCCGCTGGATGCTGAGGGCCAACATGGGATCACTTCGCTCTTTTCGCATACCCGACTTGTAGGACTCCAGTCCTTTGTGGTAGTTCCCTTGGCCCTGGTCTGAGAATGACGCCCTAATACTGTCTGTGGAATCATCACTTACATCTCCTGTTGGAGAATGTGATGCACGGCGGCGGCGGCGGAATTCAGATCCCCCAGCTGAACGGTGAGACTTTGGGCTTTGGGAGACAGTTTCAGGAACAGGGGAAGGAGGATGAGGTGACATATGAAGCCCTGGAATATCATCAGAGACAGGAAGTGCATTACTGGTTTGTCTTTGATTGACTGAAAACTTTCCTGGTAAAAGTAGCTCAGAGCCAGTCAGAATTTGAGTTGGTGTAGATTCAGATTGCGACACATCTCGACTTCCTGGGGTAGAATCCGGTTTGACGACTGATTCTACAGGAGGTTTGGTCAGCAATTTCGAATGAGCTCCAGGTGGCAAGATGTCACTTACAGAGGAAATGCTCTTATGGCTTATATGATTGGATGAAAGATCATTCATGCCACCATGGTGATGAGAAGGGAAGTCATCATGTAAAATGGGTCTTTGCGTGAATTTGGTGAGGTCACTACTTTCTGCGGGCATTGGTACCATCATGCTTTTATTCCAGAGGATCAGCCCCTCAGTTTTTGGAACAATCCTCTCACTATCTGATGGTGTTAAAGCAGGCCTGACCAAATTGTTTAAACCTGGGGATCTAGAATTGATAGATGAGGAATGGTCTCCCGCAGGAGTAAGGGGATCTTCATGGTCAGATGGTTCATTTGAGGAAAGCCTGTTGAAAACTGGGGGTAACTGAGAAATCTTGGGTGAAGAGATATTGGTTTTAAGCATTTTATGAGCCCCCTGCATCCCCTGCGCTGAACCATCCGAGGATTGAGGGGTTATATTTAGCTGCTCATCCTGTGTTTCAATATCCACTGATTTATAGACAACAGGTTTCATAACAGGCGCTTTTCTAGTGAAGTTAGGCACACTCATCGCAACATTCTCTGAGGCAGCCGCAGCTTCTTGAGAGGCAATGAGGTTAGGTGCTTCAGGCTGTAAAACTTCTCTGTAATTGGCAGCGTCTTCAGCAGGCATTTCAGATGAAGGAATGCCCCTACTGAGGTCATTGATCTCCTCCAAGTTGTTGAAATCTGAAGTCGGGAAGTCAAATTCAGTATCGGTGGACCTTGCCACTGCCATCTGCCGACTGCCAAAGCCAGCATTTCTGTTGACTGGATTTGTGACATTACAGGAATCAGTGTCAGTGTGATCCGACTCACTGGGTGATGCGTCCGGAGGTGGGGCTGAAGCACCTTGAGATGCTGCAGTTGCATGACTAGAAGATCTTGACGAGGAACCCTTTGGAATGCTGGGGTTTTTATGGCCTGTGGAGATGTTCTGACTACTTGCATGGGTACTTTCCATATGTCCTTGACCTTGGCTGGACCTTTGCCTACCACTGTCTCTGTTGCCATGGCGACGAGGCATATTGTGGCCCCGTATAGGGGTCTCTGAAGGATCAGGGTCAAACTCAGAGGATGGTTGGGATCTTTGAATTCTTGAAGAGGGACCCCTTCTCAAAGGCGTGGAGCTGGACAGGATGTTGGAGGGATGAAAAATAGAAGGAGCAGTGGGTGGAATGTTCATCAACAGATTCATCTCATGTCCAACAGAGCTGCTCCTTACAGAATCTTTCTTCAACTCCTTCACTCTAAAAAAAAAACAAAATAATGCATGGAAAATGTTAAACAAAAGTGAATATCAGCTTTACAGAAACTCAGTTTCTAAATTCATTGATTAGGATAGTTGTGAATATGATTGATCTACTGGTAGAAGATTATTAAATGGAAAGTGTCTGAGTTCAACTGATCACACAGCAAATGGAATGAGTGATTTACATGGTATGAAATTTCAAGTAACTTTATCAAAGATTTATAATGATAACAAACCAATATGTCGTGTAACAATGAATATGTCTTTGCGACTCTAATATGCTGGCAAAGGCCTTCTCTAAATATCTTGATCTACCTTCCTCGTAAGGTACCCAAGACAAGGTTCTGAGTAGAGGGATACAGGAAATAACACGAAAGTAACCTAAAACATGCATAAGGGGCATAAAACACAAAGTTTGTAAGTTTCAATGAAAAAAAAAAAAAAAAAAAAACAGATTAAAATCTCTGCGTTTTAATGGCATTTGTTAGGAAGAGCCATGTTGCTGAAAACAATGTTGTTCTCTTGTTTCCCCTCCTCAAAACTCTTGCTGCATGGCAAGTCTGAATAACATGGGTTATTACAGAGCAGCGAAGTCACACCCAACCTTACTCGAAGTGGCTAACGAAAGAGAAGAACTGAGTGGTATCAAAAGAGCAGCACTTCGTTTAGACTCGTCACAGATGCTCAGTAAGATGACTTTCCTTAAGTAAGACAAAGGGGAAATGGAAGCATCTGAAGACTTCCATTTTTGCACTGCCTTGCCTGATGATACAACAAAAAAATAAAAATAAATAAAATGACAACTCTTAAGTCCTGAGTTCCTCCAGCTCTGGAGTAAAACATGGGATGTGTCATCCAGCTGAGGGGAGCTCATAACCATGCCTGCAGGCAGCCCAGCGCTTTTTGTAGTCAACG
>JBBPDF010315967.1:0-11422 GCA_037974715.1 Lomanotus vermiformis | reverse complement strand
TCTATATGAGGAAAAGCCTGCTGGGCATGGCTGCTCTAGTCAGATGTGAGCTGAACCCCTCTGACACCTGCTGTCATGTTCTCTAGAGTTCTGTGTCTTTGGTTTGCAAAAATAACCTGAGAAATTATAAAAGAACATGAAGAAAAAGCGTCAATACCAATTCTAGAAAAGGAAAAGAGCAGAAAATCATTTAATTATCTCTACGCTTTACAATGTGTTCATTTAAACTGAAAATCTACTTGAAAACAAACTGAAAGCCATTTGTTTTTGTAAAGGATCATAATGCTAAAACAACATACTAGATAATTTATCACAATATCAAATGGAGAGGAAAATTTGTGAGGGAACCCAGCTGTCACCCTGTCACCATAAAAAGAATGACAAGTGATAATATCTTGGTTTCAAACAACAAGTCATATGATGATACTGAGATTTTTTTAAAAAGCACAGCACAGATGTGTCAGTAAAGAAGAACTAGAATTCTAAAATATCATAAATAATCCTTGGATCAATTTTAAACTCCTTTATTGTCTTTGTAATGTTTTGACCAAAATCTGCCTATCACAAACAGCAAGACAAAAAACAAACAAAAAACAACCAAAAACAAAATACAATCTAAAGCCCAAGATTCCAATCATTGCAAGGGTGGATATGTGTGAAATGTAAAGAAGAGCCCATCACCAATCCATTCATACTTCGTGGAAGGCTGGCATCTAAATGAACATGAAGAAATAATCAGACGAGATGCTCTATGTTATTGATAACCCTTGCACATGGATGAGCAGGTTGGGCCCACAGTAATAATAATATACACCTATAAATGTACACCTAACCTAGTCCTACTTTAACATTTCCTTTGTAACCAGATGGTATGACACAGCATCATAGATGTGTACCTCAGGCCTATGACTCTTTGTGTTTAGATATCTCTCTCCTTTTTCCCACAACAAAACATGATGACAGAAATGATGGTCTATACTCCACACCATAAATCTAAAATGCAGATGCGGATCATTAGATCCCATATCACATCTCTTTCTCTCTCTCTCTCTCTCAATCCTCCTCTCCCTTCAATAAAGCAGAAATGAATCATTTCAGCAAATTTAGCTATCAGTATCATTGATCAGTAGTATACAGTCACTCAGTTTGAACTGTGCATTAATGTGATGACGAAGCAATGGAAATATGTCGTGAGAATGGAGTATCATATTCTTGTCTCACATGGACATCTCAAACATATCTACCCAACCCTGATGAGTTGGAGTTTACCTTTAAACAATACTACTCTATAATCAAACAAGATCATAATATAAAACTTCATAGGACTATTAAATAACAACACCCATAAACAATTTTTTGCTACCAAAGCATTGCTAAAAATATTCTAAATTTAACAAAGAACACAATCATAAAAATTAGAGTGACCATAACTGCTATACCTAGTCTGTACAGAGGACCAACCTCAATAATTAGTTAAAAGACATTAACGAATCTGAATTCTAAGCCAGACATAAAAACTGAAAAGGAGAAAACAATTAAGTCAGTCAACATGGAAGTGGGCTGAAGCAGAAAAAGGAACAGACTATTTTTAGTGTGAATCTCACAGCAGACGGATGTACATAGTAATATTCCACTTCAGATGCCAGACCACAAAGACGCCCAGGACTATCCCTTGCCCAGGCCATCCAATAAAAGGTGAGAGCGGACAATACTTTTAGGCAGAAAAAACATTACAGCTGCTATCAGTTAGAGATTCAGCAACCCTGCTTGATGATTTCAAGTTCCACAAGGTACCGTCCAAGTCACACAAAATGAAAACACTTCACATCCACAGAATAATGCTATGAGAAAGACATAGAGCTATACTTTCATGTTGTAATGTGACTGGGCGACAGTCATGCCCAAGCCTGACAAAAACAAATCAACAAAGAAAAGAAAAAACAAAAACAAAAACAAAAAAGGATTGATGGAATGCAAATTTCTCTAGTATGAAGTATGAAGCCCTGTCAAAAAATTAAGTTTCTCATGAGCCTCCTTACAACAACTTATTATATTATTAATGCCCATATAGCTACCTCTGAGAATAAATAATGACACATGAGTAGTCAAACAAGCACCATAAAACGGTTGAACTTTACACAAGGTTATAACCTGTTTTATGTTTATTGAACAAATGTACTCTGTTAAATCTCATGTATAAAGATTCTGGAAAAGTTTCACCTGACCTGGAAGGCCTTTGGACTACATTGCATCTCTGTTATCTTAGAGGCAGGGGGTCACTGCAAATGCTTTCCTCTCCTGGAGGTGTAAAGCTAGATTGACATGGCTTTGTAGGTCACATCAGAGACCCCTTAAACAGCTTAACTCAGACAAATCATTGCTCAAAACAAAAACAAAAATCTAACAACATATTTTCAATCATTTTTTCTTCTAAGTAAGCATTTCCTTTTTGTAGGTTAGCAAATCTCCATTTCTTCTTCAAGAAAAGAAACATGTTAGGCATTATAGCTATTTCACCTTTTCGGTGTTTGAAGTCTTAGAGCATTGTATTAAGTGTATATAATAAAACCATCACCAAGGTTCTGCTGAAGAAATACCATCAAACTTAAATACACACTATACACATTATAACACATACAAAATATCTAATATAGACAGTATAAATTTAAGAAATTTACTTCAATTATCTGTGATAGACATTTAATTTTACATTTTGAAAAATAAACAGAATAAATATAATAATAAACAAAGGGTTTGGGGGGGGGGGGGGGGGAGAGACTTAAATAAATGTCTGGAATTGCCTTTATTTTTAATGCTTAATGGAATGATCAGAATCACATCAGAAAATCACTACTGATGGTACAGAATGAACAGTTCAATATGTGGGCTAGCTAAGTCTGAAACAACATAAGATATTCACAACTTCCTAATTGTATTAATTCAAAGCTTCCACTACTTGCAAAACCCTTGAAAACACTTTGACTTTGATACAAACATAAAAAAAAAAAAAAAAAGAGCAGACAGAGTGACGTCAGGACATTATATACTGTCCATATACATGCTTGCACACACACACACACACACATACACACATGCAAAACAATAAACAAAACAAACCAAAAAAAACAAAAACCAGGAAAGAAAAATACAAAAACAAATTAGACGTGCGCTCTCTTCAACTGTTGCACAGACTTTGATCCGACTCATTAGGTCTAGACAATTTCAACAGGCCCCATTGAGAATATTTACAAAGACAGAGGGAAGAATTTAATTGTCTACATCTACTGTGTCAGGTCTAATTCTTTGAGCTATAATTCAGCCCCTTGCCTCAAGCGTGTGTCTCAACCACTGACCTCAACAGAAAAGACTGCGAAAGAAAATGATTCAACTTAACTGCTGAACTCAACAGAAAAGACTGCAAAAGAAAATGATTCAACTTAACCACTGACCTCAACAGAAAAGACTGCAAAAGAAAATGATTCAACTTAACCACTGACCTCAACAGAAAAGACTGTTAAAGAAAATGATTCAATGTCTTGACACTCCTATTAAGCTGATCATCAATAGCTATGTAGTTGAAGCAAACATCCATCCCAAAAGGGCAACAATTCATGTATCCAACCTTGGGTACTTTCGACAAACAATTTCCATCACAATTTTAAGTATGTCATACATAAACTAACAAAACTCTATAAAAAGCTGATATTTTTACATGTTAATTTTAAAAATCTCTAGCACAACCATGGGGAGATAGAAGGAATATTAACTCTCTGTTCATCCTACTTTTTGAAGGAGTTGAGCCAATAAATAGGAAAATAACATTTTTATTTATAATTGCCTCCCCTGTCCATGACCTTTTTGAAGATTTGTAGTGGGGTTCAATTGTTTTGGTTTTGTTTTTTGTTTTGGTTTTGTTTTTTGTTGTTTTTTTGTTTTTGTTGTTGTTGGGTTTTTTGGGGGTTTTTTTGTTTTTTGTTCATTCCTTTTTGTCGTTGTTTGTTTTTTGCTTCTTTTGTTAGCTTTTTGCGAATTTTATTTGGCAAAGAGGGGATGGGGGTTCCTGTGGGTTTTAACTCACAAAAATAAAACGTGTCTGGAATTTTTCTTTGGTTTATAAAAGTTTCTTTGAGTTGCAGTCTCCATACTTTAGTCAAAGGATCAAAGTCAAGGGGATTGGGAAGGCTAACATTATAATATTCATGAAAAGAAGTAGGCTACTTTCTCATATTTTTCAAAGTGAATTTGCTTATTAGTCTCTGTCTCTACTACAAAAGATTTTAAAGCAAATAGAACAGAATTATGATGTTTTATAATATAATGAGCAAGTAATTTGTCTCATCTATATATAAATATTCCAGGTTGGAAAGAAACAGAATGATTGATGTCATTTTTCACATTTAACACTGCAAAAACCAAACTAGAATATCAAGTATCAATGAAAATATAACAACACACAAAAAAAAAAATTTAAAAGCCTCCAAAAACAACCTATTAATGAAAAGACATCAAGGTTATTCAAATAAAATAATGAGACATTCAATAACTTAATGAAGACAACGAAGAAAGACATTACCATTACATACTTCCCTATATAACAGAGGGGGGCTGTACAACAAGTAAGGCATAATTAACTTGCAACACAGATTTAACAATACTTAATGTTTATGCATTCAATAAACAAAAACACATGGAGATGGTTACAATTTAGAACCGACTTGCATTTCCATAGAGACCTATCTATACTTTAAACACTCCAACTCAAAATTGGTGATTCAGGTGATACATTATTGATAAAGACAAAGCAATATTTTTTCCCCTTGTTCAAGTATGTTTCAAATCTGTTCACCATGAAGCACTTTGAGGAAGGAATAGATGAAATGGATGTTATTTACATACAAAATAGCACATCCCATTGAGAATTAATCTTTCCAGATCCATTTTGACAATGATTTAAAAAAAATGACATTTTACACAGAGCACCTATTTCAGATCTTTAAAATTATTTATTCATGAAAAAATAACTGGTTGAAATGTTCCTAATTTATTTAAGTACTTATGTAACCATGTTTGCATGTGAAACAAAGTAAGGAAAATAATACTAATAATTTTCTATTTCCTAATGGAACTCGCTTTAATAGTTCCTGATCAACCAACAAACTGTAAAGAAGAGACAAGAATTTTTCAATCATTTCTCTCATTAAAAATGTCCTGAAGAAATTCTTATATCCTAAGAATATGCAGCAATACACCAATAGAGAACCAATAATATGACAAATTACAAAATGGTATTTAACATTGTATCTCTTTCAAAAACATGGAAAACATAACATTCTTAATTCAGCAAAATAGCAAAAATTTTGTTTTAACCATACTTGAAATTTATTAACATTAATTTCAAGAACAGCACAACCTCATAAAAGCTAATAAATTTTTTAAATTTCACAGATTGTAGATTCTTAAAATAAAAAAGCATATTCATTATCTATAACTATTTATTATTTGTACAAGTACAAGATAGAACTAATGCTTGTCCATTTTCTTTTTTCATTCAAACATGTTTTTAAACTACTGTACATCACGACAGTAACACAGTACACAGAATTATCCATCCTTTCATGATCTTTTGTGACATTTGCATTTCAGCTTTTTGATTCAATCATAATGAATAGGATTATATAACAAGCACAACAAGTTTTCATCTAAAACAAACCAAAACAAAGTGAAAAGATAAAAGGGAGGAAATTCCCTTGAAAACAAAAATAATCAAACTCTTATTACAGTAACAAATTAAGAGAATATAGAATAATTTGGTCAATAATTGGTGGCACAGTTTTGGAAGCCAACAACAAAATTAATAACAGCTTGCAAAAAAGATAGCAAAATGGAAAATTTATAATTTTGTCAATACAGAATGCTTCTTGATAAATATTTAGGATACATAAACAATGCATTTGTGCTTTCTTTTTTTTCTTTTTTTTCTTTTTTTTTTTTTAATTCATCAAAGTTTGGAGATTGAATTTGAAAATAAGACCTTAGAGAACTTGGAATTCTCTTAACTTCACTGGAGGAAAATTTAGTGTTCAGAGAAAGCAAAGGGCATTTTTAACTGCATGGGGTAATTGTAAAAAAAAATATATCATAGTCCATAACTAAAAATAAAAAAAAAAAAAAATAAATACATTTGTCCAATTTACAAGTCTAAGGACATAATCCTTCCTAAATTTTGCAGTAATCTGAAAGTACTTCTTTCTTGAAATTTTCTACAAGTATCACAAAAAAGCACTCTCTTTATGGTGCTATTTAAGATTCTGGTGACCAGAAGCTGTAAAAGTAGTATTCAGAGATAGTCCTGTGCTTCTAAGTATTACCTAAAACAGCAACACTTTCATTAAGAAAAAAAAACAAAAAACAACATATAATAAAAACAATAACAAAAAAAAAAAAAAAGTTTTCCAGTCAATGCATCTCCTTTTCAATATTATGACTTTTACCAGAAATATTTGCATGTCATATGAAAAGAAAATAAATTGTGTTCTGCCCCGAAATTCCTTTCATCTATGCTTAAAAGTAAACAAAATTAACATTAAACTCAAAGTAAGAAATATGGCCTAATTCCAACTTAAATTTTCTTTTTCCTTTCAAAAGCTTGTTTATCGTGAGAGGGGTCTGCTGTGAAAATTAATTACAAAAACATTTTAAAAGCATGATTAGGGTGAACTGGAGATGGCTCCAATATTATATAAATATTGTACTAAAAATTTAATAAAATTTGAATCAGTGATTACATATTCTAGCATTCATTATATCTATATTATAGTAGACTTATGTATTGTATTATATAATAGATGATACAGGAAATCAATATTACATTAAATTAGGGATTTAATTGACCTTTAAATCTAGTTCTGTAAATTACTTCAAGCTGATCAAGCTGAAGGATTATACAATGTTGGTATACAATGCAAAATACAAGAGCAAACAAACAAAAAATAATATGACACAAAACTTTATGCAACCCTGATACCATGGCATTCAACTTCGGCAAATCCACTGTGGCAAGTTTATGTAAAGCTTACAACAGCACCAAGCAATGACCACATAACTGTGTCTAACTTTGAACTGCTGTGTTACCGCATTTGACACCAGAATGGCGACAATTAGGTGCAATTTGATTTTATAAAAGCAGCCAGTCATACCTGTGGCTGCCAAATGCAAATATAAAAGTATTCAAAGACTAGATTCACTGGATCAATCTTTCTTTCAAGTTGATCACAGAATTGTGGTAATAAAATAGGTCATCATCTTTTTTGCTTTAAACCAACAAATTTGTATTGCATTGGTAACTTCACTTTTTAGCAAAAGGCTCAAGCTTGGCTGAATGTCTTTTATGTTTACGCGGCCATGTCCCTGCATCATAACCTGCTGTACTGGAGACTGCCACCATTGGGTGCTTTGCATAGTCCCCTCCGCTCGGTGAACCCATGTTTCTCTGAGCTAGGCTGGACATACTGCCGCTGGTGGAACTGGACGGAGACGGACATCGCTCTTGGGAAGGTGATTCATCCACAAACTCGTCTTCGTCGTTGAAACTCAAATTGGAAAAAGCAGCTGTGCTCACATCACGGCTTTTTCTCTTCCCCGCATTCTTCATCTTAAGTCTTTGGTACTTGCCCTCCTCCTCATAGCCAAGCTGAGCATCCCATTCATCATGGCCTTCTGGGTTCCACAACTGGAAAGACTGGGAAGTTTCCACAGGCACTGCTGGCTGAGTTTTTGTCCCGGAGGCTGTCACAGGTAGATTGATGGGTCTTTGGGGAGCTTTACTGGTATTCTGTGGGAGTGCTATTTGCTGAGCTAATTGTTGTTGTTGTTGTAGTTGTTGATGATGTTGATAGTGTTGCTGTGGCGTTTGTTGTTTTTGTTGCCAATGTTGTTGCTGTTTATGTTGCTGTTGCAAATACTGATTTGATGCTTGCTGGTACTGTCCTGCAGTGTTTCCCTGATAAACATCATGAGGAAATGTTGGTACATGTGACGGCCGTTGCAGCTGCTGCTGTTGGTTAGGTCGTACTTGCTGAGAGTGGTGAGAATTTCCCCATTCACATTCGCTTTGAAGTAAGTGTTGAGACGGAAGATGTGATTGCTCTGAAAATTGGCCGCTTTGTACTTTCTGGTGATAAAATTGCTGTTGAGAGACGACTTGTGATGGCAGGTTCTGCTGCAAATTTGGATTTGGCCGATTCTGATTAACGGGAGATATTTGTTGATGAAAATGCTGTTGCCCTGGAACACCAATCCCTTCTCGAACCTGTACAGTGTTATTTCCATCACTACACTTAGGGCTGATAGGAGATTGTTCACCAACAAAATTTGCCGTATGATATACTGGAGTGTTTCTTTCCTGTTCTTGCCCGTTATAAGTGGCTGATGATGGTGATGATTTGAATGGGGAAGCAGCTGAAACTCCAGTGAAAGCTTTCTGGCTCATTTTCCTCATAGATCGTTTCATTGCTTTGTTGAGTGGGACAGCTCCAAAAGGATCTTCTGGCACTTGCGCTGTACTCTGGTGAGTCTGAGAGGTAGAGTGAGGTGATGAGCTAGAGTCTTGAGGATTCTGATTAACTTGAAACAAATTTCCAACTCTACTGGCTTCTGATGGGAGTAGATGGCCTTCTGCCATTCGAGTGGCCCTAGACTCAGAGCTGCTTCCAACATGACTATTAGGATCAGCATCTGGGAAACCTGAATAGTTACTATTTTGAGGATCCAAACCACTGACCACATGGGAACTACGAGTGTAAGCAAAACTGGGATCAGGAGCAGTGCCCGGAAGAGCGTCCTCCGGAGTTGCTATGTACATTATATCCTCCATGAGTGGGGACACAGTACTAGAAGATGGCCCTGTGGAGCTTGGGCTTTTGGATGGATTGAAGGGGGCGTTGCCAAATACATCCGCTTCTCTCTCCACACCAGTGGAAAGCAGTCCCTTTTGCAGTTGTGCTGGATACAGTGCAGAGTTTGCTGGGTCTGCAATGAACTGAGAAGCTTCTGAATTGGCATCTTTTCCGGGCCTCTGAGGTTTCATGGTCACACTGTTGAAATTATCAGAGACGGACACAGATACCGACGATGTTCCTGAAGCCTGGAGAGGGGTGGACCTTTTTGAAGATCTGTGTTTAAAAGGAGCCGCTGAAAACACATCAAAATTTACAGACATGTCTGGAGAAATCACAGATGATGATGAGGTTGTCATGGAAGCTTGATTAACAACATCTGCCTCTGCAGGATCCATTGCCATAGACATTTGAGATGATCCAAATCTCATTTCCTCTTCTCTTGGCTCTGTATTGCTATCAGCCTTTCTCCTAGCTTTTTCGCTCATCTTCACCTGAGTCTCCATATCTGTGGCATCCTCCAATGAATTTGAATCCACCACAGGCTTAGACCATCCCTGCATTTGACCTCCATACTCGTCTTGCAATTCATCATCGTCCAATAAGGGCCGCACGCCGTATTCATGGCCGACAATGGGGTCAGAGTTGGGAATGGATTGTAGGGCAATGCTGTCCGTGTGACTGGACTTACTGGAGAGGGATCCGGTGGTATCAACAGGCCTAGAACCATACTCATCATCCAGCTCCTGGTAACCAAAATCATTGCTAATGCCAAGCTTTAGGGAAGGGTGGTCCTCTTCTGCATAGGAAGAGCTTGATTCTTTACGGTATCTTGGGACTAATTGCTTACTGGGCACAAAATCACCCGCGACTTGTGATGATGAGTGTGATTTTTTTGTCTTCTCACCAACATCTCGGCAATCTTTCACAGACTGACCAGGCTGCTCGTCAGGTTCATCTGAATCGATGAGCTGAGAATACTTTGCTCTTCCCAAGGCCGCTCGGAGCTGACTAGCCCCTAGAAAATCCCGTGGCCTTAAATCTGTCAACTGCCCTTCTGTAGAAGCACTCTCTTGTTCTTGCTGGAGGCTCCGTAATCTTCTCGTCAACACACTTTCTTCTTTGTCTGAATTGCTGTCATCTGAGTGATAGTGCCTCGACTTCTCTGTTGGAATGAAATTAATACAAGAGAGATTGAAATGTTTTGCTTTGTGAAAACGTTTGTAGAAATAATTAAGTCATTTCAGCAATAATCAGTACATACATACAATAGAAGCAGAACAAAAGCAAATATTTGTTGTAATTTTCTTTTCCATTTTGCAGTTACTTATAAATGTGGACTAGGATACTCTTTGAAATGACATTCTGGGATAAACATGATTATGAGAGAAAGATTGAGACAACCAGATGACTTGCCCTACCCCTTTCCCTAATGAGAAAGAAAAGAAGGAAAGATAAAATTAATAAAAAATTAATTAATTTAATTTAATTTAACTCTGTTAATTCCCAAAGGGAAATTTGTCTTGGTTTTTAATCGAAAACCAAGCATCAGCAGCAAGACAAGTGCCACAAATAGAGACAATTGATATTAATAACCTTGCCCAAGGATTTGATCACAATATCCCCAATGGGACTCAAACCCACGACCTTTCAGTCCAAAGCACTACCATTGAGCCCCTTTGAGCAGAGAAAGAGAGAAAATAATAAGGATGAAAAAGGAAGAGAATAAGAAACGCTTTTACATTTTCTTTAATTTAAAATGAGTTATTAATTGTACATAAATATGTATGCCTTTAAAGTTTATATGTAAGATTTCACTGACACATTTTTAGATTGTTTTGTTGTTATTTCTTTATTAGGCACACCACTTTTGTTTGTATTATCCTTTTCCTTTCCTGTGAATTTAGTTTTCTTGTCCACTTCAAATGCATCTGAAAGTGTTATGATGCCATGGAAGAAAATCCTCAGAAAAAAAAATCTAAGGAGAATCATAATTATCTGGAAAAAAAACTATCTTCATCTGGGAATGATGTAACTATAAATGCACCTTTATCTGTAAGTTATATTTATTCAAGTGTAGATATATGTGGTTTAGTACTAAGTGTGCTTCATCAGTTGAAAGTTTGAAGAGAATCCAAATGTAAATTATCAAGGAGAATAAGATAAGATAGAAGTGAAAAGTGAAATAAGAGCCATGCAAGAAATAGTCTTTGATCCATTTCAAAAAATTATGAGGCCATGCATCCGTCGTTAGCAATTTATGATATCAAAATGACTACTTGTTGGCTATGCTTGTTTTTAAAAAAAAATTTTTTTCATTACTAGGCACTCAATCCTTGTCAAAGCTTAGATGATTAGTACACAATCTGTTTTCATTTTAAAAAATTACAAAATTGGTCACTCGAATTCTACACAAATATACTTGAGAGGAATTGTAATAAATGTGGTCTCCTTTGTATAAAGTGCACAAAATCTTGTAAAGGAATTCAAGGCTATAATTTTTGTAATTAATCATCATAAGATGTGTT
>JBBPDF010314864.1:0-11427 GCA_037974715.1 Lomanotus vermiformis | reverse complement strand
TCTCTGTCTTTCAATCTAACAACCACACACACGCACACACACATACACACTCACACACACACACACACACACACACACACAAACGCACACTCACAGGAAAGTGCAGCATTTTATTGTTTAGTTTAGCCGGTAGTCCATCCATCCCATGGTGTCTATTAGCATGTTGTCCCCATAATGAAGTAAATGACGTCACAAAGATTGGCGGCCAGGGAAATTGAAATAGCCTACAGTAACTAGCCTGTCGTATGCCTCTGTCAAAGGCGGCCGGGGAAACAGCTTTTCCGCTGCTTCAGTCACTTGGGGCCGGGGAAATAACATCAGGCTTCTATAAATGGCTTTAAAGTTTAACTTTGGAAAGCTTTTTTTGTCCAGTCCATTTCTCCTTTTTCATTTTTACTCTTGTTGTTGAATTATTGAAAAAGGAGCACATTTTTCTAAGGGGTATTGATTTGATATCTCATGTAAGAGTCAAAACTTATTGAAAACCTGTTTTCTAGTCAAATTGACTCAAAGTTCAACATTCGTCCCCTTCCGACAAAAAGAAACACTCATAACCCTCCCTCTAAAAACAAAACAACAACAAAGAAAAAACAAAACAATTCAAAATTTAACCCTGTCAGAACTGACTCCCTGCCGCAAAACGAACCTATAACATGGCCACTTGAGCAAAAAGTGGTAAACGTGGGTGTATGTCTTAAACTGGCTGGTGCATGCAAACTAGTTGACAGAAATACATAAAACTTTGTCAAATTACCTGATAAAGGTGATACTTTAGTCTATTGTCAGTATTCCTGAATAAAAGTATAAGTCCATAGTGAATTATCTCCTGCAACTAGACCTATACCAGCTCCTGCTGTAGGACCACGCCTACTTACATAGGCCTACTGGCTCTAGATCTAGTGCTCTATATCTATCACATTCCTCGTCACTAGAATCGTTTAAGGTGTCCCCACTTCAACTAGAATCCCCATTGATGTAATCCTCATCCCAAACTAGATCTACATTGAAGTCCATTTCTTCATCACTCGACAATTTTTCCATCACCTGTTGTACAGTAAATTGTTTAGATCTACTCATAATCCCCCTTACGGTCACCCAGTGCTCTCTTCATGACGATTAAAATTGAATATTTTTCATAAACCAAAGACTTCCTGTTTACTCTATAGTGGCTACCATTTGTAAAAGATCTGTTCTGCAATAAATAAAAAGAAAAATAGTGATTGGCTAGCTATTTTTAGCTGATAATGTCATTCTCTCACAACTACTCTTCATTCCCGATTTTTCGCCAACACCTAAAAATCGGACTGTAAGGGAAATCCCAAAAAACTGGGAATTCGGTCTGACGGGATTAAAGAAATAGCAAGCATAATAATAATAATAAAAAAACAAAAACATAAAAAAAAACCTGCCAAACAGAACAAAAGCAAGACACAGAAAAAAAAAAAGAAAGTGGAAGAAGAAAAAATAATAAACATGACAAACCAACTGTATTAACCTCTGTGAGACAAAACTTCTTTAGTGTGAGAGTAGTGAATTCATGGAACTCGTTACCTGGACTGGTTGTCTCAGCACCAACCTTAAACCCCTTCAAGAACAGATTAGACACAGAATGGAGTCAACACAAATACACCTTTTCATCAGACTGGTTCAAACTCCGCCACACACACTCCGCAACATCACCAACCGAGTTGAACCTGATTGTGAAAACTTAGAAGATGAAGTAACAAACTACGACAGCAACGATCGGCTGATAGGCGACTAGCCTGTTTACAGCTGCACAGTAAAAATAAAAGTAAGTAAATGACACAAAATGAAAAAAGGTCAAAAAGGCCTGAAGCAAAATGAAACAAAATAATCAATCAGCATCGTTAATAACAAGGGTATTGCAATCACGACTATTGTCTTCTTTCAGGTCAAGGAAGATTCTAGTGCTAAGATTTCATCCTTGACCACAGAAAGAGAGAAAGAGAAAAGCAGCTCTGAAGGCGCCAGACAGGAGCTACAAAGGCAGGTGAGTGATAGGCAAAAGGAATTTAGTCTGTCAGCTCTCATTACCCGTCTCAGAGAAATTTCAAATTAACTTGTCAAACATCATTTAAATAGAAGATTTTAAAAATATGTTTAATTCATATTCTTATCTTGTAACTTGATTTTGCCAAATAAAGTAAAATATTTTAGTCATTAATAGTTGAAAAAAAAAAAAAAAAAAGCCCAACTAGCCTATATATTTTCTATTCAACATTGATATCTTGAATGCAGAAAACACAGATTTTCATAAATCTTGAAGTCCCAAAGATCTTCTTTTTAATTTCTCTTTGTAATTATTTTGAGCAGCACCATGTATCTTCAATTTCAACACAGAAATGTAAAAAATGTCAATCAGAAAAACACTTGAAACAATGTAAATAAAGCTTGAAGTTAAATATGTGGAAGAGCAAGAGAGACATGAAATTGTCTGAAACCCAAATGTAGGCACAAATTTGAATAGTTACAGTTATGATGCAAATATTATGATCAGGTTTTTGATGTGCCAAGTCTAAGCCTAGATCGAAAGTCCTAAGGGACAAATTCAATGATGTATCTCTAGCTGTAGTGCCAGGAATGGAAATCTTGAATTTGTGGAATTGCTTAACTC
This sequence comes from Lomanotus vermiformis, assembly GCA_037974715.1. NCBI lineage: Eukaryota > Metazoa > Mollusca > Gastropoda > Nudibranchia > Lomanotidae > Lomanotus > Lomanotus vermiformis. The sequence continues at coordinate 8,792 of JBBPDF010314864.1, read as the reverse complement.
AGACACAATAAATTGCTCAGTCCTGACTGGTTTTAGTTTCTGGCACAATGATGTATTTGTAAATGCTTCCTTTTGAAGATTCCCTTTTCACATTCAAAGTTAATTAATTTAAAATACCTGGAAATGGTTCAAGAGAACTATATTGTAATCGATCTCATTAATTTATGACATAGGAATTTGATGCCGTATTTCTGAATCATTCACCGCTTTTCTCCTGCTGCCCACAAAGGTCACCTCACTGACTGAAGAGAGAAACAATTTGACTGAAGAAAAACTGGCATTGGTTAGTCAAGTGGCAGATCTTACGAGTCAAGTTGGTCAGAAATCAGGGGAAATACAAAAACTGAATGAAAACTTGGAAGCACAAAAGGTAGGACAATAGATAATGGATTTAGATACAAGTGGTGTATTGTTATCATTATTGTCATTTAGATAGTGGTTTGTGATATGGAATTGACAATTGACTTGAGGGACTAAATCCCAAATTCCACTGACTGTAATTTATATCTTTGTACATTGTTTCCCCTGTTAACCTTTGCTTTCAGTTTAAGTCGATCTCATTGCTTCATCTTTATTAAATATTTTAAACAGACAATGTTCACATCTGACAAAATGAAGTTGGAGGAAAGCAGTTTGAATAAAGAAAAGGAGTCGCAGAGCAAAATTTCTCAGCTAGAGGAGAACTTGGTATCTATGAAAGTAAGTTGGGTTTCTTTTTTCTTTTCTTTTTGTTTTGTTCTGTTTTTGTTTTGCTCTTTCTTCTTTTGTTTCTACTTTGAAATTGAAAACCATGAGGAAGGAACTTGTGCAAATAAAGATCCAGTCTTTGAATCTAGTAATGTTGGTCAATCTTAGCCTGTTTCTTTATTTTTAGAAACCGATAAATTACCTTATAATATAGGCCCATCTTAACAACTGGATTTTTTTTTACTTTGACACCAGTCAATATCAACTGGTGACGTCTGGCATTGTTGTTTCACACCAGACCCGTACCAAATGGGGACACCTGGCTGTCTTCTTTAGTTTGGGTCCATTGTGAACAGCAGGCATACTCTGGGTCCATGTTAGACAGATGACATTGTAATACTGGTTTATTTTAATCCATTCTTTAAAATGATTATGGGTTAAGGAGGCAGTGAGACGTGCTTGGAACTTAAGAAGGAAAAAAAGAAAAGAAAGGCAAAGCACCTTTATTGATTCAAACGGATATTATTTTTACCATGGCATATATATTACATACCATAAAGAAATGCAAATATGTCATAGTGATACAGTTTTACGTATTACAGATAAACAACAAGCTATTCACCACTGTGCATTGCCTTAGTTGGTCCCCCTAGCTATCGAGCCGTTACTCATTTTTACCTGAGTTGTGGGAGATAATGAGAGTAAAACGCCTTATCCCAGGACACCCTGCAGATGTCACTCTAACAACAAACACTTGCACTGCTCTGAAGCACTGACCACCTCAGTGTGACTACCACTAAGCCATGTAGGCTCTTGAAGAGTCTTAAGATGAATACTTTCAAAAAATGTTCTTTTTTGACATTTTGACACAAAATTTCTTAAACGTGGAAATTATAAGCCTTTGGAAAAGACTAAAATTTAAAACAGAAAGGAGGGAAAAGAGACGTATTGGTCAATTGTTACAAATTTTAAAAGGCCTTAAAGGGCGATTATTCAGCATATCTTTGGTATAATTGTGAAATTAATTGATTGTATCATGTGTGTTGATCAATAAATTAACTATGGTAAGCTTCACATGTAATTCGTTGTGCATTTTCAAAGGTAAGCTTCATAAGTAATTCGTTGTAGATGTTCAAAGTCTCTAACATACTAGGCAAAGCAAAGTATTCATCTTTAAACCCTTTATCATAAACAAGAAATAACAAATTTACTCTTAAAAGTATTACATGTTAAGAATTCTCAAAGGGTAGAATGAAAGGAAATGAAAGGCTTTGTAGCAGGATGGTAAGTAGATTAAAAAAAAAAAATTAGCTGACAGGATGATTAACAGCCTTTTGGTTATGTATATATATAACTTTATTAGTAAGCAGCTTTTTTTCTTCTTTGTTCGGGTTTTTCTTCCAGCATTTCTATGAAAATGCAAGTAAACTCCAACTCTTCTATCGTCATATTTGTCCTGACATATAAGATTCTTTTTATTGCTTCTTCTTACCCCTTGGCACAAATGTAAGTTTTATTTATGCCTAATTGTTTTTAAATGCTCTCTTGATTCTCCAGAATACCACTGATGACTTGGAGAAATCAAAAACAGAGATGAATATGAAGGTAAATACCAAATTGTATAATACATGTATATATTTTTGGAGTCTTCACACCAACAGCAGACACTTCAGAACATGACGGGGGAAGGGGGAAGGTTGTTTTTTTTGTTTTTTTGTTTTGTTTTGTTTTGGGTTTTTTTTGTTGTTGTTTTTTTTTTTTTTAGGTGGGGGTTTTTTTGAATAGCTTCTGGGAAAAAAAAAAATATTGTTGTTGAGTTTATGTTCATATTTGATATAATACTTTACCATGCAATGCATTTTTCTAATACTTTACCATGCAATGCATTTTTCTAATACTTTACCATGCAATGCATTTTTCATGGTTTATCTTTTTTATTTGTTTATTTGTGTTTTTTCCAGATATCGGAGTTAGAAAATTCCAAATCATCTTTGGAGAAAGAAAAGAAAAATGTTGAAGAAGAATTGACAAGCGTCAAAAATAAAATGGACTCTCTGGTAAGAGAAAAGAGAATGGTTAAACAAGAAAATTTGTTTTCTTTTCTAACTTTTTTTCTTCTCATTTATAACCAACTTCAGTTCTTCTAAGTAGTAATCGTAAAATGTCAGCTTCTTCATTCAATAAATGTATAAAATTTCTGTCCATATATATAATGTGTTTGTGTGTGTGTGTGTGTGTGTGTGTACGTGTGTGTGTGTGTGGGTATTCGTGTGTGTGTATGTGTGTTTGAATTTTACTTCTATGAACAGATGTTGGACTGTATCAAATTTGTTGTTGAACAAATAAACAGTATTTGGATTTTAGTTTTACGTTTTGTAATGCAATTGTTTTTGGGTTTTTTTTCACTCGTCTCGTGACAGACCTTGGACAAAGACTCATCAGAAAAGAAACTGGCGTCATCTCTACAGGAAAAGGAAAAAGAGTTAGCCGTCGTCAACGAGAGACTGAAGGTAAGAGTAAAATGTGCAATTTTCAGGAAATTGTAATTTATTCTCTGCTCTATCTTATTCTGTTGCTTTCGTCTCAATGTAAAATTCCATCATGAATGCTAGTTATGCAGCTGTATTGCTATTGTCCTTTTGTGTCAATGTAGACGATCTTGTAGATCTGGCACTGCTACACCTGGGCTAGTATTCTAAGAGGAGTATGGGTGTCCAGCCACACTCTTTCTTCTATGATCTTTTGCTTCTTCTAACTGAATTCAAAATAATGATCAGGTCAACGAGTCTGCAAGTACAAAACTTGTAGGGGGTGTTTGAAACGGAAAGGACCTTTGAGTAGGAATTGAATTTTGCTGCAGTGACGGCCAATGTAGTCAGCTCTTTTCAAATCTAATTACTGAGAGTTTCTTTATAAGCGCAAAGGCACATGGGATCTCTTGCACATTGTCCGTGTCCCAATTATCTCCAGAATTATCTTAAATCTCCGCAAAAATGGGAAAGACTGGAAAACGGAATTCGATCCATAAAATGCCAAATACTTAAAACATCAAATAAAAAGATACAAAACCAAACTATATACCTATGCAACCAAATCCTTAAAATTACAAATAATGAAAAATACGTAGGTGCTATCATAGATAATAAACTGCAATAGAAAGACTGAAACCTAGCAATATGTAAGAAAGCAAATGGCCTGCTCCCATTCCTAAAACGTAACATCAATGACAGTCCACAACATGTTAAAGACAAGTGCTGTAAAAAATTAATAAAACCAGTCCTAGATTACGGAGGGTGTGTATGGGATCCACATTTTGGGGGCTCAGCGGTGAGCACAACTCGACAATGAGTTGAGTCACTGTTCGGATGGGTGACTGCTTGGGTGTCCGCTCCGAAAAACCACTGTTCATTGGCGTTGTGTCCTTAGGTAAGACACTTTACTCTGCTTACCTCGCTCGACTCAGGTGTGAATGAGTACCCGGCTATAGGCAGTGAAAGATCTTGACAGTATGCTAGCATGGGACGCCTAATAGGCAGCTCTGTTGTATGCTCTCCAAAGAGTTGAGAAGGTGCTGGAATGAAAAGGCCTGCTTGGGGGTAAAATGTCTGAGCGCTTTGAGCTTGCAATCGGCGGGAGAAAGCGCTATGTAAATGCCATCTTTATTAATTAATTAATTCTATTCTATTCTAGAAGAAAATATATGACTCCTTTATTAGAAACAAGATATTTTTGCTACCCTATTACCTTCTCGCGCAGTCCCTGTTCCCATTTTGTAAGTACTCATGTAAAATTATAATGTCTCTTTTAATCAAATAAAATTAATGAGTTAAAGTTATAGAGATTGAAAAGGGTCTTCGCTTTACCCTAGACCCATATTTGAGTTTCGACTGGCCTGTATATCAATTACTGAATAAATAGAACAAAGCGGATTTTGGAAATAATTTACAGTAGACTTGTTTGCTTAAACTCCTCTCTGTTTTGGCCCCTTTATAAATGTATTGTTCGTCTCATTCTAGAATATAGAAACTGTATATGGAATCTCCTTTTCAAAAGACAGTCTGCCTCTACTGAAAGCGTCCTGAGACGAGCATTTCAAATTGTTCTGGATAAGATCCTTTTTACGTCAATATTGGCAAACTTGTAGCAAAGTCAATGTTACGCTTAGGCTAATATGTTACATGAAATGTGGCAACCCAACCACATTCTCATCCCCTCTGACCGTTGCCTCTTCTAAGCTAATTCAGAGTAATGAAGTCTGAGGTAGAGGAGGTTGTAAGGGTGAATGGGTCCGACAGAAATTTTGGTAAGAATTGCGTTTTGCCAAGGTGGCGGACGATAGGGCTTGCTCTTTTCTATTTTAACCACAGAGGGTTCTTGTACATGTACAAAGGCACATGAGACCTCCTAGTGTATCGTCCGTCTTCGATGGGACTACATGCACAAGGGCACATGGGACCTCCTAGTTTATCGTCCGTCTTCGATGGGATTTGGAACTCATATATCCTGCCCACCACAGGAGAAGGAGGCGGGAAAATCTGAAAAACGCGTATTTTGATTCTAAACTGTACAGCCGAGAACGAAATCGTGACCTTTGGACTGGTGATCGAGTACCCTGACGACTGAGCTATCCCCCGGAATGGAGCAATTTATCATATATTGAATGATTATTATTTTTTGTGCATTTTCCTTCTACCAAATTACATCGACGAAGGCGAGACGATCTTATACAACTTTGCAAGATTGTTCACCATCTTGATGACATAGAATTTCCTTGTTTTTAAGTATTCAGAGAACATATTCACCACACGAAACAAATTTAAAACCTGAGATACGCCGCCGTACATATTACTTACGCTCCACAAGACGTTCGGTAAATTTTAAACATGGCCCGTTACTGAATATGAAAAAGACAGAATGCATGGCTGTATCCGAAAAATATAAAAAGTCTGTCATTTAATTTGATCAGCAAATGAGAAATGCTAAAACAGGTGAAAATGTTCAAATATCTAGGTGCGATTTTCACGAACGACTGTAAATACATCACAGAAATAAAACAACGAATTACAAAAGCGAAATTATATTTTACAACTTTCTACCCGTCCTAGTCGCTTCAAAATTAAAAATAAAAACAAAATTACAAATAATTCAGACATAGGTGTCTTCTGTGCTGCTATTATGACATTGCAGGTTCTCACGGAGAGATAAGAGTTGGTGCATAATTGTGACAATGGTTGATGAGTGCAGTGGCGTATGTCCCACGATCTTAGGGCCTGCGTTACAGCAAAATATTATTTAATCATTGTCAATCGGGACATAAACAAGTTCCATTGTTTTGGGGAGAAGATAGCAACTCTCGTTGCCCAGTTGATTTACTGGATATAAGCAATGTCAATACAGGTCTTGGAGACCAGATACACAACGTATGTTTTATGAGAAAAAGTTAGATTTCTCACATTCTTATGGGGTTGAATAGATCCAATCCGAAGTTGTGATTGGCAGTAAATGGCATTTTGCGCCCATGTATAAATGTGTAGAACGTAATTTTTATTACATGTATGAGATTGACAATGAGTCCATGTTTAAGTCTATGGAATGTAGTTTGTCAGCTCCATCCAACTCGTCCAGCTACTATATAGTGAATATGGAAAACCACTGGATTCATTAGGAGATTCCGTGTTATATTCAGATTTGGGATTCAGACTCGGGCAGGCATTAAGAACATGCCTAGGATTTTGTCCGGCCATTAAGGGCTCGTTCACTTCGCGGCGCCATGCAAGGGGTAGAACTGAGCGGCGCCATGCAAGGGGTAGAACTGAGCGGCGAAAGTAACTGAGTGTGGGCTAATCGCCCTCACGGTCAGTAAATAATTATATAATAATAGAGAGTTTTAGATTATTGACGATTGTCAATAAGGGGCGAAGGAAAACCTTATTTAAGTGATAATTATATTGCCGAGTAATTTGCCATATGGCGGTAATTTATTATTTGATCTATACATGTAACAATACAAGCAGGCAGCACTATGCCCGAGCAAATATAAATTGTGAGTCGAGTTTGTTTATTTTGTACATCACGCTCAGTAAAACTTGAGCGGGGGGAAGGTAAATAGTAGAAACGAGGCGAGCAGAAATGCGACACTATATGCATGTAAATCCTGGACGTTAGATACAGAATGCATGGAACGTTTAGAATCATTTGACTTGTGGATTTTTCAGAGTTTGTTAAAATTATCGTAGACATGACTATTTACAAAGTGTTAGAGATTAAAGGCAAGGAGAGAATTACTTAATATCATCAAGAGACGGCAGTTAAGATTTCTTGGACATGTATGGAGACAAAAAGAACAAGAAAGCTTCGTTATTTGTGGGTACTCAGAAGAAAAAAACCCGTGGAAGACAACGATCAACTTTCCTGGCTTCTTTGAGACACAGTTCCAACAGCGTCACCACCAACTCTGCATTTACAATGATAGCTGATGACAGACTACCCGTGGAGAAGAATGATCGGCAACGTGCGAACGCGCACATGCCATCCCTGATGTTGATTATGGGGCAATTGAGGATCAGTTGATCTTTTCGGCCCCATTAAAATATGATACGATGAAAAACCTGTATGATTATTTCAAAATTAAAATGCCCTCTCTCGCAATAACAACACATAGAAACCGGAACCCCGTTTTGAAAACTACAAGCACGTTCAATTTATTAAAAACTCTTGACTGGATAATATGCAAATATTAGTATCATGTTGCTTATGTTGACATACCGTTGTATTATATTCTTACCGCGAATCTAAAAACAGGAAATAGTAAGCTACAACGAGCACTGATACGTAAAACCTGAACAGATCCGATGAAATTGATACATTTCAGTGTTGTATTGAAAAATAGACGGATTCAATATAGCAAGATTAATATAATTTTAAAAAGCCGCTGAAAATATAATTCCAGCTCTTGCGGTGTAAAAGTATTAGAAAACTGCAAAAATAACTTTATTATGACAATTACACACATTTTGCCAGATGTTTTATTATGCCTTGTTAAACAAAGGGTTTGTGTAGCCAGGTAGGTTTTGGTAGAGTGTCCCCGGCTGGCCGGTGAATCTCGATCTGATGGTGTCAGACCCAGCGAAGACCTTGTTGGGGACGTTGGGTGCTGACCCGCTGCCGTAGGCGTCGAACAGCTGTGATGAGCTGGTAGATTGACCCCCTATGTACACGGGATCTTTGTTGCCAAAAGACCTGCAAATAGACCAATAATGACGTCAAATACCAGATCATCTAAAGGCCACATTATTATTGTTGTCGGTTTAAACATTGGCTAGTGAGAGTTTACGTTTTTAATTCGAAATGTCAATTCCCAACCCATGTTTCGGCCTCATCTTGCCTAGCTACTCTGGCCATCGACGTGTCGATATCATGCCATATTAATATAAGAGGAAAGGGTGTGTTGATATTAAATAGAGGATTAAACTTGCTAATACGAACAATAAAGAGAAAGAAAAAAGGGGCCAACCAAAGCATGTCGATAAGGAAATGTCAATATACTTTAAGTGGTGCGCACTGTACTTAAATACGGCTTAGGGCTGAACCTTCATACTCATAGTAACCATACTATTACTAGGCCAGCGTACGATATCAGTAACAGTAAAGACTTTGCTATAAGTATTACTACCCAACACCGGTAATGCATAAGCAATTTGTACTTTTCCCAACACCGGTTGGGAATATGCACAGCCTTTTAAATTATCGGAATGAGTATCATAGGTCACGGACGAACAGCTTCAACCCACCGACCGAACTTACAGAACATTCGCAATGGGCCTGCGCTGGAGGTGGCGCCAAAAGTGGCATTTGGTTATTTTCAAAAGTCGCTCCAGATTGTTCTATACTTTTCATATAGATCTGAGTGTTTGTGGATATCAGATCAACAGTATCATTAGAAGTACCACGGGGTTCATAAATTAAGTAGGAAGATAGATTGATCAATGCTTAGATCAATAAATGGATATAGCAGAGAGATAGATAGATAGATAGAAAAACAGATAGATAGATAGATAGATAGATAGATAGATCGACCGATGGATGGATGGATGGATGGATAGATG
>JBBPDF010313755.1:0-11428 GCA_037974715.1 Lomanotus vermiformis | reverse complement strand
TTTTTTTTTAGGTTTTTTTTGTTCGTTGTTTTTTTTTTTTTTGTTTTGGGGGGAGGGGGTGGCCTTAGCTAGGGTAGAGATTGGTATTTAGTAATGAAATTATACTTATTACTGGAATATATATGTGTATGTGCCACAATGTGGAAAGTGAACACAGGCATTTGGGAACGGGAAACTGAGTGGGTATTAATTATTAATCAAGCCTATTGACTAGATTTATTGTGATTTGATATAGAATTCCATTTCAGATAGAACCATGATATCAGTGGTTTTTCCTTATTCCGATTCCTCTTTTACATGTTTTATAGTATACATCTTTATTAATTTGTTCGTTTTTGCGGGATCATTTTTTTTTCTGTCCTTTTAATATGGATTTTTGGTTCTCTTTCTTTTCATTTCTGGATTATCTTTATAGGGTTTTGTTTTTTCTAACCCACCATTCAATCAATTTCAAATGTAAATCTTCACATGAGTAAAGAGATTTGATCTTCACATGCGCAAAGAGATTTGAAATAAGTTGCATACTCTATTTTTCCCACAGGCTATGAAATGCTGAAAAATTATCCTGAATTTGAATATAATGAAAAGACATTGAATACATCGGACTATTATGACTGCTTGAGTAAAAAAGTGTATAAGGAATTCATTCTGAACCTTCCTTCTCATTCGAAAATGTTTTTCAGTCCACTGAAAGAAGCAGAAAAGCCATTCTTGAAAAAATTGGTGTCTCGTAAAATATCTTTAAACAAATTGGAAGGGTTTGATGCAGTGATTTTGAGCAAAACAAGCCTTGCGAAGGAATGTATTGATACATTTTCCAATGCTTTGGTAAACTTTAATGAAAAAAGCAATGAAATTTCAATTGAAGCTGAAACTACAAAAGACTTAGATTCTCTGGAAGAAATTATAAGAAAATACAAGAAAGAAATGAGATTTTCTCTAGTTGATTTGGACCAAGATTCAAACAAATTTCTAGCCATACCGAAGAACAGTAAACAGATGAATGAGATACTTGCATCAAAAGACATCGCTGCCTGTGTGAGCAAGTCGAATTTGTATTATTGTGGAGATTCTTGTAATGCAGCAAATGCCCTCATTCAATCTTCTATCTGTGCCGGAAACTTGAAGCTAAATCCAATAGAACTATCATGCCTAAAATCAGAGAAAAGCAAAACATTTCGAGAAGGCCTAGTTAATTGTGATTTGAAATTTGGTCCAGAAGAAAATGCAACTCTCATCTGTTTTGAAGAAAATATGACAAACCTTAAATCAACAATTCAGCAATACTTATCAAAGGAGCAGATTGATGAAAAAGTAATTCAAATTTCCCCGCACAAAGTTGAATTTATCAGAAAATTATGTCGGGTAGACTTGGAGAGTCTGAACAAGGAATCAGAAAACTATGGAGCACAAATCGACATCCAAAAAGATAGCATTGTTTTGAAAGGTTCAAAGTCTTTCATTGATGTTGCAGAGAAGAGCGTGACTGGACTCAGGTAAGGATGAAAAGACTTAAGGCTGTGGAAATAGAATTTCATTGATTTTATAGAAAGTAAAAGGTATAATACCTCAAAATGTGCAAATTTGAAAAGCCCTTTACTTCTTGTTTCTCTTAATAGTGGGATCTGTATAATTATAATGTAATGTTTTACTTTTCTGCCTCTACACAGTTATAGTCAGTGAAAAGTCGTTGACTTTTATTTGTAGACTTATTATGACATTGTCAAGTGCCATTGATTTAGTCATCAGGGATGAAAGGGGCAGTGTTCCACTGGATTCGCTTGATTTCACCAAATTCTTCTTGGAGGTACACATTCCACATCCCTGCATTATATTTTACTGAAGTCTCAGCAAACATGGCTGTTAATGAGTAGCAGCTTAGCTACCTGTAAGCCAGCGCTCTGCTCCCCATTATCTGGGATCACCACGAGGTCACCTACCTGTTGTTACGGGAATTCTCAAACTTGGTTGGCTAGGCTGTCGCTGTTTCCTCCATAAATAGATAATAGTGGCAACTTATCTATTACATTGGACTAATTATACTATGTCATGGGAGTATGTCAAAGAACCTACATTTTAATGTCTACATAATATTATGTATAATATACATATTAAAGCTGTCAAGTAAGCTGCTAAAAATCAGCATGTGCTTTAAACATAAAATTTTACAATAAGAAATTAAGCATGATCTCTTCATACTATTTTCATGAAAATAAGATAAAGTGATAGCTTTTTGTGTTCTTTGCGTTTGTCAAGAAGTTTAGTAACAAAATGTGACAAGTTTGCAACTCGACCAAAAGCTGCTTGGTTAGTCTGTCTGTTAGAATCTATAAATTCTTCCATCACTGTGACGATGTTGTCAGCTGCCAGATCTTCCACGGTTTTTCCTTGCTCACTTTCATTTGCCAAAGACAAGCCATCTTGTTTCAGATAGCGTTTTTGCTGACGTAATGGCTCCATATTAGATCTGTAGCTTCCTTCATTGCTACTACAAATTGGCTACTCATCTGAAGCTTTGACTTATAAATAACGCCAGCAATGCTCTAACTAGATGCTAGTTGGATTCGTTTGAATTCTTGCACTTGAGTGTGTGCAATTCCTCGTGATGTTTCTGCAGTGCTGTATCTGATGAAATGGAGTAAATATGTGTGACTTCTCATTGTCTTTTTACTTTTAGCACGCACATTTGTTCCTTCTCTAATTTTTGTCAATTAAGCTAATACCAACAGTATAGAGTATACCATCAGTCATAATAGATATGAGTCACTGAATCAGTCGCAATAGATATGAGTCATTGAATCAGTCGCAATAGATATGAGTCATTGAATCAGTCACAATAGATATGACTCATTGAATCAGGCACAATAGATATGAGTCATTGAATGAGTCACAATATATATGAGTCATTGAATGAGTCACAATAGATTTGAGTCACTGAATCAGTCACAATAGATATGAGTCACCGAATCAGGAGATTGTCATTGATGGAATCCGCACATCTGTAGTTTTCTTTTCTGAAGTTTTTGTTTCTTAGGTAATGCTCTCTCTCCATAGGTTCCATACAATATGGCTAGTTTCTATATGACTTTTTTTTATTACAGACAATTCACTTTTCAAGTAGAAATTACCTTTAATGTAACAATGTAGAATTATAGACTAAAATCTCAGGGCTGCCCATATGAGAACTACAGAAAACATAACTCTTCTGAAGAAATACACAGAAGACTTACAAATACTAAATTTTCCCAGATGATAAATCATACCTTTTAGAATGAAAAGATGAAACCTTTTAAAAAATCGGAGGGGGTTTTGCCGAAAAGATTTGATCTGATTTGAAAGAAATAAAATCAATCCAATTTTAAGGAATTAAAAATACCCTCGGATATTAAGCACAATAGAAATAGCATAATAAGACCTTGTCGGCAAGAGAACATTCTTTAAAATGATACCTTGAAAGTGAGTACTAGTAATGTTGCTTTGGGAGATAAGACGATGCAAATGAGTGGAATTTCAATTAATATCATCATATTGCTAAGCCTGTGCACCACTGACACGGGGAGCGTCGCTTGTAACAACAATTACCTTGAGGCAGCTGCAACTAATGTCTCATAGCTGCAGGATTTACCTACCTGTACCATGCTTGGGCAACCAGCTAACTAAGTCGCCGGTTTTAGGCCCATATTAGCAGCCATACAAGGCTAAGTGGGTTGATCTTTTGCAATTTGCTTGGCAAATTTAAGGTTGAAATGGATTAACATATGGTGCTTTTGGCTTCTTTGATGTTGTTCTGTTGAGACCATTTCAGATTTCTGGGATGTGCAGGTTAAGGTGTGGTTTTGTAGACACATAATTTAATATGGTTGGTATTGTTCAATTTGGAAAATGTTCAAGATACTCTTCATACTGAGAATGAAAAACATAACTAAGGTGTCAGCCTATCTATCCAGATATTTGAGGTCTTTCAGAAAGTCATTGAAATAATACAAGTCATTTGCCAACACTCCAACATTGGACTAATGGCATATTATTAAAAAAAAGCTTCTATCCTGTTGAAAGCATTTCCCAAAAACGAATAATCTGGTTTATTAAGATAAATTGAATAATTTTGATTTAAGAGCTGCTTTTGAATATTATTAAGATTAAAGCATAAATAGACAATGCTTCCAACATAATTTTTCTCTATAAAAGAAGAGAAGTAACATATGGTATGGAACATTGACAAAGAAAGTATTTCTAGGGCAAACACACTGAAACATGTCTCACCCCTCCACCCCCCATCCACACCCCCACTTATTTTTTTCTTCTGGCCATTGCTGACAAATCCTAGAAATTTTTTGCTTTTTTTTTTTTATTCATTTCCAGGGACAAGATTCATTGTCAAGAGATCCATTTGTCTTATAATGGCATAGAAGAGTTCCTGAATGGGGAAATTGGCCAGAAAAAGTTGAAGGATATTTGTGAACAACACAGAGTCTTCTGTTTTCCGAAGGATATGAACAGTGATCAAAATCAACAGAAAAAATCCCTACCTCCAAAGTTGGTGGGTAGTTTTTGTGATGCAAACAAGACAGTGAATTTCTACTTGGGGGATTTTTCGGTTCTCTCATCCGATGTTGTATTGAGCCTAGTTAGTGCAGACTCGTCTTTGAGAGTCGCAGAAGCTGTCTTCTCAAGCGGTAAGCAGTTTTATGAGCACTTCTAAAATGTTTGTTTTGTTTTGTTTTTGCCCAACTAGTGCACTCAGATTATGATTCAGATTTTATTTCTACTGCTTAACCAGCAAGTTTCTTATTCGATATTTGGTTGTTTTCTGTCAGGGTTTTTTTTTTTTTTTTATTGTAGTTTTTTGTTTAGTTTTTTTTTTCTCCCCTTAAAAAACTATTAGTGGATCAAATATCTTTAACCTAATTATAATAGTATGTTTTCATTTTTTATGCAGAAAAACACTGATGTAAAGAACAAGCCCGGGTAATACAAATAGTTCTTTATATCAGTATTTTTTATTTTTTTTATTTCAGTCACTCATGATAGTATATATAATGTTATATAAAGAGTACATTATGTATAGTTTTCCCATACATGCCATTTGCATTACAGTACATGTACTCGTAGTGAGTAGGAGTTGTGAAATTTTTAATTGTTTCTGTGTAAGTGTGTAGGGTGGACATGTTTTAGGCACTAGGCAAAACTCACACAGCAGTTGCGCAACACTGGGTTCCGTCAGTCTTAAAATGGACTGGTTCATTACTTCAGTTGTAAATAAGAGGGAAAAGGACCTCTTGGGCAAGAAAAGGAGCTCATTACTGCATTCAACTCGTTATCGAATGTTCGTTAAATGCGTCAAATTATTGGTGACACAAGGAGAGGAAAAAATGTGGCTAAGAAATGGGTTCCAAATTTCCGTCAATTCGTTTTGAACATGTTTTTTATAAGAATATAAGTGTTTTCTACTGTAATAGAGTCAAGTCAATGATAATCATGAGAGCAAAGGATTAGATGAAATTATGACATTAAACGTTTTGAAGAGTTCAGTAAGATTTTAAACTAGACCTAAAATATGGCATGGAAAAACAGTAATATCAAAATCAGTGTCGACTACATCCACACTTCCGCCTTCATCAATGGTGTTTGTCCATATGTCCACTACTTCGAGCAGTTGAGTGATACATGATATACGGGGCAGGAATCCATGCTGTTCTTTTGCAATCAAGGAGTTTTGTAACAGGTGGTTCATGATTTGATCTCGCACCATTTTCTCCATAACTTAAATACTATGCAGGTAAGACTGACTGGTCTGTAGTTGCTGGGGACCATTTTTCTACCATTTTTTTTAATATTGATGTCACATTTGCTTTTCTCCAATCTTCGGGGATAACTCCACAGTCAAACGATAGCTGAAACAGATGGGTCATGGGTTTCGCAAGTTGGTCTGCTGCTTTGGCTAGTATCAGCGGTGGCAATCTGTCCGGTCCAGCAGCCTTTCCTGTGTGTAGATTGGCCAAGTGCTCCTTAATTATTTCTTCAGTGATGCTGAAGTCCTCCAAGGCCTCTGAGTAGCTGTAGGCAGATCTGGAAGGGGACCTGTATCCTCGACTGTGAAGACACTTTTAAAGAATAAGTTTAATATTTCTGCCTTCTTACTGTCTGTTTTCATCTTGGAACCACCAGGTTTCTTCAAGTCCACTTTTCCTGTCCTGGATTTTGTTTTTCTGTTGACATAATTCCAGAAAGCTTTGAGGTTTGTCTTTGACTCAATGTGTCACTTTTGCCTCCATCTTTTTCTGTGCCTTTCTTCATATTCTCCTTGCCCAATTCCTTGCTTTTGAATATTCCCTTTGGTCAATCTCTTCTCTTGTGCTTTGCCATTTTCTAAAGAGTTTGTGTTTGTTTCTGACTGACGACAGAGTGTCTTGGTCCATCCAGTTCTTCGATCGCCTGCTGTTTGTTCTGATTATGGGAGTGGACTTGGAGATAGCTGTATTGGTTTGTTTCTTTATGTTTTCCCAAGCTGCATCGACTTAGACATCATCCAATTCCTCCGTCCAGTTTTACCCAGTTCTTCCCTCAGGACAACAAATTTTTTTTTTTATAGTTTAGGCGTCTTTCCTGGAAAGGTTTCCCGCGCGAAGATGATAGGCTAATAACAAGGGAAAATTGGTCACTTTTTTCCAAGACCTGCCTCGACTTTAATGTCGTTGATCATGCCATCTCAGTTAGTAAAAATCAGATAGAGTACATTGGGTCTTTCTCCTTCCCTGTAGCGGGTTGGCATCCTTTGATGCTGTATGAGGAAGGCATCTTTTACCATTTTGAGAAAGGAGACGTTTTCTAGTTCTACACCTCCTCCTCCTGAAACTTGCTCCAAATGTCTGGGAGGTTTAAATCGCCCATCATCATCACATAGGAGAGGTTGAGATTAGATACCTCTTTTAGCATGTCATTGAGTTTCTCTGGCAGACTCAAATGAGAATGTTACTGTGACTGGGCGGTTCTAATGTCTTTCATCCCCTGCCGCCATGTTTTCCTAGGCGCCTGATATCAGTGGGTTTGTGGTTGGAATTGATTTCTTCAAGAAGTTGTTTAATTTTTTCCTCATCAGCAAGTTTCCTTTCCTGGTCTGAGGTTGATCAAGTTGGTCTGTCTTCTAACTTACTTGGTTCTTGATTTCCCTCAGTTTCTCCCTTCATTTCTCTTCTAGCATGCTTTCCACTTGCTCTCTGATCTCGAGTTTATCTCTTGTCAATCTTGGTTTCAGTTTGCTTTTTTCAGTTTATTTATCGGCTGTCACCTTAACCGCTTCTATCATATCTTCGGTTAACTGCCCTCTTCGCAAAGTCTTCCACCTTCGTACTAAACCCATTCGCCTGTGAGTTTAGTTTTCCTATGTCTTCCATCAAGTTGCCCAAGCCTGCTAGAAACTTAGAGGCTGCGTTGTTGCATGATTTTAGCAGTAGTGTATGACAGCGTATTTCGTTTTGTTGTCTTTCTTGAGTACATGATTTGTGGTGTCGTCAGTCTTTTCACATTTTGTATAATACTAGATGTCACATAGCTCGCATTTGAGTGACTTTTCAATGCAGGGTAGGTTCCATCTGCCGCATTTCCCTTTCCCATCTGCATCGCCATGAGACTGTCCTGTGGTAGCCAGATGTGAAGTGTTCTTTTCTTTCTTGACTGTTTCCTTATCCAGATCGTTGCTCTGTGACGAGTTCCTCCTAACTTTTGTTGCAGATTTTTTCCTAACAGTTTGGGTGCTTAGAGGGGTTATCTGCACCCTGACTACTTTACTGATAAAATAGAATGTCACTCACCAGTCTAGATCTACTTGGTATACACTTGGTTCTTGAATTCACTAATGTTCATTGATATTGAGTTTCACTGCACCTACAGGCCTGTTCTTCGAAAACACAAGAACAGTAAATACTGACTTATCACCATAGCAAAATAGAAAGCGTCTGAAGTACGTTTTGGTCTAAATCGAGTTCACACCGCCATTTTGCTCCTACTGGCAAAGCACAGTTGAAGAATTGCAAAGATTCTGCCGAAGTTTATATATTACCGATTTCACTTCACATTTACAGTTCCCCAGAAGTTTAAGAAACTATCAATGTCTAATTTCTCCTTGAACCTTGAGTGAATTCCAATTTCTCCAGCCATTTTCATTGTCCCAAGCGCTAGAACGGAAGTCCCATTCAAGACCAAGACCTAGATCTAGATCTAGTTTAGACAATTAGCATGGGAAATGCTTGATTTCTATAATGACATTTAAAAAAAAAAAGATCTAAATGTAAAAACAATGATTTCCTGATAAGTTAAATAATTATAAGTATTTATGCAACAAAATTTAGATATACAGACGATTTAGCTCTCGATATTGATCCATTCAAAAACGAATATTGTGGAGCTGTAAACACCAAGCAAAAGCATATCCGCTATTTTAAAGTTAAAGGATCTCCAAAAATATTGATGATTGTATAATACTACAAAATGATCTTCACTCACTCCAACAATGGGAAAATGACTGAAAAACGGAATTCCGCTCAGAGAGATGTCACGTTACTGTGGAAATACCAAAACTGTGCAGTATGTAAGAATGCAAACGGCCTGTTCACATTCCTAAAACGAAATATCAATGACTGCCCTCAACATGTTAGAGATAAGTGCTACAAAACTTTAATAAAACCAGTCCTAGATTACGGAGGGTGTGTATGGAATCCTCATTATCAAAACCAAATGGATGATTTAGAGAAAATACAAAAAAATTCAGTCAGATTTGTGACCAATAACTATAACTGCACATCACATAACACAAAAATAAAATGAACAAATTGCAGTAGATACCTCTCAAAGAACAAAGAGTAAGAAATAAGATAAACATCCTCTACAAGGTAAATAATAATCAAGCGTTATTACCACTTGAAACATTTCAAATGAAAAATAATCATACCAGATTTTGTGTTCAAATATTTACATTGCCATCTTCTAGTGTAGATAGTCATTTATATTCATAATTCCCTAGTACTTTTAGATTATGGAATAAACTGCCAGTTTGTGTAAAGTGCAGTAAAGATACAGAAGATTTTAAACAAAATATCAAATGTATAACAATAACATGTAAATACCAGCTTTTAGCGGCGCGTTGACAATAATGCTCAGTCCGCTTTTATGAAGAAGAAGAAGAAGAAGAAGAAGGAGGAAGAGGAGGAGGAGGAGGAGGTGAAGAAGGAGGAGGTGAAAAGGAGAAGAGAGAGGTGAAGGAGAAGGAGGAGGAGTAGGTGAAAGAGAAGGTGAAGGAGCAGGAGGCGATGGAGAAGGAGGAGGTGAAGGAGAAGGAGAAGAATGGGGAGGAGGAGGGGGAGAGGCAGCGGTGGCAGCAGCAGCATGTTGAAACAAATACTCAGTTAACCAAGGTTGCCAACTGTTTGAATGCTCAAAGTAAGACTAGATCTAGGTAGAGTATTTTGACAAGAATACTTACTTAATCTGATTTTGTCAGCTATTTCGAAGATAAAGACTAAGATTAAAATTGGTTATTAAATATCTCTTCCTTTACTTTTACATGCAATAAGTAAACTGACTCAGTAAGATTGGTTATTTAAGTTGTTTTGTTTTAGTAATGGAGAACATGAATGCAAAAATGTATGAAAAGTTAAAGTACTCGTGAATAGTGATTTTGATGTAATATGGGGTGGTACCTGTTAAAATGCCGAGTAGCGACCAACCCTGCTGCCAGTTGGCACACTGTTCTTTAGCAGGTGCATACTGGGAAGGAAGGAATGGTAAAATCTCCAAAGCAAGTATGTAACATAATAGAGAGACACAAACTCCTGAACATTCTTTGAGAAATCATAGATGAAGATGAACTGAGGTTGGTCCAATTCCTCCTTAGCAACACCGTGCTGGAGGCTAAAGTAGATAAAGCCAACGTCCATTCTCCATTCACAAGCACTATTAGCGCACCCCAAGGAGATGGCCTCAGCCCGGTGCTGTATTTCTTGGGCATGCTCTCAGAGAGGTACAAAATGTCACAGCTATCACAAAGTCTCCCATTGAAGAACACTTACCAAGATAAATAGCATACGCTAGCAACATAGACTTTGTCGGGACTGAATATACAGATGTACAGAAAGTTCAAAAAGTCCTAGAAAAATACAAATTAAACGTCAATGTTGAGAAAACAAAAATCACGTCCATCAACAGAGTAGAAACAGCCTGGAAAAACACGAAAAAAGTTGGATCCCTAATCGAGGACATTGAAGACATTGAAAGACGAAAACAGCTGTAAAGATAAAATAAAAAGAAACACCAAAATAAAATTGTACAGAGCACTTGTAAAATCAATCCTTACGTACAACTGCTCACCATGGGCAGAATTGAAAAAGTCAGATGCCTTTCATAGGAAACAGCTCAGGAAAGTGCTCAACATCTAAGACCCAGTCAAAATTTCAGACGTCCCTCTACAAAAAATGTAATGAAAAGCCCATTTCCACATTCATAGTTGAAAGCCACCGGAAATTATTCGGACACATCCTAAGACTACACCAAGACATACCGGCCAAAAAATACAAGGAACCATATTTCACAAAATTTGGCAATAAATTCAAAGGAAGACCATTAACAACACAACCAATAGTACTAAACAAAGAGCTGTCCTATCTCAACTCCAATGTATTCCTAAAGGCGAGGAGCGATTCAAATCATCTAAGATCACTAGCACAAGACCGAAAGCACTGGAGAGCCATGAAACAATGATCGTGAAGGTTGCTGAGGCGTCCTCTTCTGATGATTCGGATGTGAAAAGCCTTTTAGTCAAGTAAGTCAAGTAGGTAACGAGAAAAGTATTATCCTCTGTAGAACTCATATAACTTGAGATTCTTTTGTGTCAGTTTATGCTCCTCTCTGAAAATATTCTAGATTGTGAGATGTTTTATTGTTTTTTGCAGGGGGAGCAGATTTGAAGAAAAGCTGCAAAGAGCAATTGGCCTGTGGTTTGCCAGCTGGAACTATTTTGGAGACTGTAAGTGGAAATCTCAATTGCGCACAGGTCTTTCACATTGTTGTACAGACAAAAAAGAAAGATGACGACCTCTTGAGGTTTATAAAGGATTCTGTATTAAAGTCTCTTAGAAAAGCAAGCAAGGCCGGTCAAGCAAAAGTAGTCATCCCTTTTTTTGGATGTGGTAAGAATTTTGGTTTAGGGTTGGTTTTTTGTTTTGTCTTGTTTTTGGTTTTTTTGGTTTGATTTTTGGTTTTCTCTTGTTTGGAAGAGAGGGGAAGGCAGTCTAGGGGATTGTTATTTTTGTTGGTTTTGGGGGTTATGTGTTTTGGGTTTTTTTAGGGGGGGGGGGGGGGGGGGGGGAAGGTTCGTTTTTTTTTCACCTTCTTTTTTTTCTTTTTTTTTTTTTTTTTGCTTTTTTTTTTTTTTTTT
>JBBPDF010312648.1:0-11431 GCA_037974715.1 Lomanotus vermiformis | reverse complement strand
CCAGTTATACTGTTTTCTATATTAGATAGTAAAGTATAAAAATAGTACCATGTAATGGAGAAGTGAGCTCAAGAAAAAAAAAGTAAAAATAGATTCCAAAGATGAGAGTGTTCTACTATCAATTTTCAAGCATCCAGGGGAAAAAAAAAAAGTGCCTCAAAAAAAAAAAAAAAAAAAGTATTACATATAAATATACACAGTATGCTATCTTACTTTTTAAAAATTTTCATGATATGGTGACTGGAAATAATGTCAAGGTAAAAAAACATATTTTACTGTTTCTAACAGTCTGTCAGACAGATGTAAAAAAAATAACCTAGAAAGCAGATGTATATTAAGTTATTATTTGCCACTGTCCTTCCTTGAAAGAAATGTCTCTAAACTTACTTTGGAAATTTTAATTATTCCTTTCTATTCCGGGCATTTGAAATCTTTGCTGCTTTGATAGCCACCTGAAAGCCTTAAAAACTAAAACACCATACAGCAAATGTTAAGTTACATATTTCCAAAGCTACTTGCTTAAGTTCCCAGGTAGTAGTCACAAACATTTGCAAGAAATACTGAACTGGGATTACTCTTCCAGTAGAGCACTCCTCTTTTCATTGCAGCCTACTCAAAAAGAACTTTACACCAGCAGGATGCTAATACCATTATGTATTTATATATACATTTTTTTCTCTTTAAGACCAAATATCCCAAAGTCATTAATGTAATAAAGGAGTAAAACACTTCCTGGCAAAATGGGGAAGGAAAGACGCAGGAAAGTGACTTTAGTCTTTGTCAGAAGACATGCTGTCAGTTTCATGAAGCAACTAATAAAAGCAATAAACAAAAACTAACCTGAAATCTACGTGTCCCTGCAACTACATAGTTATTGCCACCATATGCAATGGGGGAACATGCATCTCCACTATCAAATGGATTGAATTTTATCACATGCACATAATCTTCACAGTCCACCGTGTAAGCAGCATTTCTAGTAGACTCTTGCTTCATTTCCAGGGGACTATGTCAAAGTATCGTGGAAGTGATGTCTTCTTCAGGACGGAGGTCAATGTTCCTATAGGGAAAGTATTAAAAAGCATGCATTATGTATTTGCATAAAGAAAAAAAAGTATTTGTGGCGCAACAAATCAAGATTTCTTGTAACACCATATTTATGGACACAAAAGGTCAACTTAAGCTCATTAGATCCAGATTTAACACGTAATTCCAACTATCAAGAGATTAACTAACCTAACTGACCTAATTCACTAACAGGCATTCAAAACTTTTTCTACAGACATCAGTAACAACTGCAGATTTTGTGCTACTGATGGCAACCTATCAAGACATGGGATTAAGTAACTCTACGTACCAGAAAAGTCACCCACGTAATTTTAAAAATTTCAACCAAATGACAACAACATATCTATTATTACCTTCAAATTCTCTTCCCTGGTGTACCTCTTTAAAGGACAATAGGTATCTAACTAAAAGCAGAATTAAAACCACCACACTCTAAATGCAAACACGATTCTGCAGATTACTTGTTTCATGGCATAAGCCAGCCCAACTGCAGACAGTGCCTCTATGCCTCTGTACTTGCACAGAAAAAGTTAATTTTCAACTGGATCAAAAGTATACCTAAACATTAATGCTTTACTCCATTCAAGCACTTTCCGAGAAAATCAGACTCCTGTGCTTGCACACAGGACGCTGAGATACACAACGGATTTGGGGATCATCCCTGATTTGACATCAGCGTACACCTTTTGAGAAATGACCATGTTCTCCACGTGCAGCATGGAAAGATAGCTTCCAACTTCAGACCCTTGTCATATTTTGTTGCGTTAATGACCTGAAGGGCTCAGCACCGAGGCTGAACATCATGCCTGGGAGCCACCACAGTTTGATGGCGCTATCACCGGGACTCAGAGAGGCTCTCCACGTTGGTAGCGTGCATTTATTAACCAACACAACAAACCACCACGTTGACAGAAGGACGTTAGCCACATAACTCGCATCGCCACGCTCCTAAGGCCAAACACAACTCCTCGCCACCTCGAAGGCTCCCCACCACGGCAGACCCCATGCCTTGGGGCAGCACCAGGGGGACAACCCGGCCGTGCGGCTCAGCCCCCCTCCCCGCACCCTTCACCTTCCCGCTCCCTCCTTTTCCCTTGGGGGCCCAGCGGCTGCCCCAAAGGAGCCCACCCCACACCGTGCGGCCCCACAACGCTACCCCCTTTTGGGACCAGATGACCCTGGAGGTCTCTTCCGACCCGAACGACTGAGGACTCTAATTAGCAGAAGCCCCCCCATTCCCAGAGCCCCCCCATTCCCTGACACGGCCCCCCCAGAAGCCACGGGCAGCCATCTCCCCTCAGCCCCTCGGTGCTCCAGGAGGGAGCACAAAATGTCCGCCCTCCCTCAGGGCCCCTCAGCCTCCGTCCTGGGGCTGCGCCTGGAGGGGGGGGCGGGGTGAGGCTGGGCCCCCTTTTGGGGTCTTCTTGACCAAAAAAATGGAAATGTTGAAGGACTGGGGTGGAAAAGGGGCTTTTGTGGTTTTACAGTATGCGGGATCGTGCAAAATGTCAAGAAGTTGCATGGAAAAAGGAGGGATCACACCCCAGCCCCGTATGGAGAGAATAAAGTTTTAGTTTGGTATATTTTGTTTTGAGAGGATAAAGTTTTGAGAAGACATCCTTTTATTTCGGTCAAGATTGATTTTGGGAAAATCCAGCCTTTTCAGCCCAAAATCTCCCTTGGAGGTCAGAAAACCTCCTTAGACTGTGCCCGGAGCAGTTTAAAAGGTTTAGGGCTGCGCTTTCATGAGGCACTGCTCCAAATTACGTGGAGAGATCTTTCCAACCTTCAAGATTTTAGAATTCCAGGCTCAAAAAACTCGTTTAACATCCAAACACCACTTTATTAAACCCAGTCCTCCCTTTCCAGGACCCCAAAACCTCACTGCATGATTAAACCTCCTTTTTCACACCAAATCCCATTTCTCAGTGCGAGGGGACCCGGTTTTTAGGGTCCAAATCCTCATTTGTGGGTTTCAAAACCTTTTCTTTCAATTCTAAGCCCATTTCTGAGGGCTTAATGGGGAAACCCTGCACCCCATGGGGGGGATTCTGCTGCGTCAGGAGGCTTGGGGGAGATTGAGGGGTTTTGGGGTGTTCTGGGAGGCTGACGAGGCCGTGAGGTGGTGGGGCTGAGGCTGGGCCCCCATTTTGGGGTCCCGTATCCGGGTGGTGCCGTTGCCAGGGTCCCTTTGTGACGTATGGGGGGGTCCCTTTGTGACATAGGGGGGGTCCCTTTGTGACGTAGGGGGGGTCTCACTTCAAGAGCCGTGGCAGCGGCTCCGTGCCCTCATTGCCTGTCAGGACAGGGCAGGAGCGAGAAGGAGCGAGCCGGAGCGCCCTGAGAGCATTGCTTGATCGCGTCCCTTCGCGCCCACCCCCCCTCGAGAACCATGTCAGGCAAACCCCCCCATCGGCCTCGCGTGGCCTGGGTGGACAGCTGGGCCACCCCCATCGACGAGTCCTCCTACATCACGCCCGAGGATGAGGAGGAGGAAGAGGTGGCGGTGCCGCGTGGCCGTGAGTGCAGGACCCCCTCCCTTTCACAAAGGCACCCAGCTCCCCCCCACCCCCCGGGGGGGTCGCCAGCACCCCCCCTGATCGCCCCCCTTGCTCTCTGCCCGCAGCCTTCGACGACCTGGAGGTGTACGTGCTGGAGGAGGAGGCCGTGCGCACCATCGACGAGTTCGTCAAGACCTGGATGGAGGTAAAAGCTGGGTGCTGGGGGGCTGTGTGTGGGGTGGGGGGGTGCTCCCAGCTCTGGGGGCCCCCCCTGACCGCTGGGGGTTTGTGGCGCAGATCCCGCAGGGCGAGGAGCAGAAGATGAAGTTCCTGGAGAGCATCTGCAGCGTCTGCACCACCGCCCGCGAGTCGGGGCTGTCCGGCGGCTTCGCCGACTTCTGCCGCCGCTGCAACTTGTGCAGACATCTGCAGGTGAGCTGGGGGGGGTGAGACAAGGCGGGGGGGCACCCGAGGGGACCACCGCACCCTTGGGTGCTAGCTCCCACCCCCTCTCTCTCTCCCCCCGCAGCGGCTGATAGAGAAGGAGCCCCTGGACCAGCTGGAGACGGCGGTGCGGGAGCAGGCCATGCTGGCTGTCGCTGCCCTCAGGTAGGCGCAGGGCGACAAAGGGGGGGGATTTTGGGGACGGAGGGGGGATTTTGGGGTTGGGGGGGGGATTCTGGGGAGGGCCTGGCCCTGGGGGCCACGCCTCAGCCCCTCTGTGCCCCCCCCGCAGCTCGCTGCAGGTGATCTCTGAGGACAGCATGCAGCAGCTGCTCACCGCCTGCTTCAGGAGCGTCTTCATGCTGCCCCCCAAGGAGAAGCTCAGCGCGCGCAACTTCGTCATGGTGGGTGCTGCGCCCCCTCCTCGTGCCCACCCCCATGCAGGGTGTGTGTGGGGGGGTCCATGGGGTCCTTCCCGGGGGCTCACCCGTTGGTTTCCCCCCCCCACAGACGATGCACGCCCTGGACAGCATGCTGCAGCTGCTGCTGCTCAGCCCGCCCACCACCAGCTTCCCCTCCAAGCTGCAGAGCATCGTGAAGGTCTGGCCCGTGCCGGGGGGGCTTCTCCTCACCTGGGGGGGGTCTCCTCACCTGGGGAGGGTTCTCCTCACCTGGGGGGGGTTGTCATCACCTGGGGGGGGTCTCATCACCTGGGGGCGGGTCTCCTTATCTGGGGGGTTCTCGTCACCTGGGGGGGGTTGCATCACCCTGGGGGGCTTCTCATCATCCTGAGGGTCTCCCCACCCCCCCAAGTTGCCCCCCTGCTTTCTGAGGGTCTCCCCAGCCCCCAAATTGCCCCCCTGCTTTCCGAGGGTCTCCCCAGCCCCCCGAGGGTCCCCCCCCCGACCCCCCAGCCCTCATCTCCCGTTGTGTCCCTGCAGGCCCTGCTGCGTTTCTGCACCTCGACCAGCGCGCTGCCCCGCCGCCGCGCCATGATGCGGCTCCACAAGATCGGCGACTTCCTGGGCAAGTGCTCCTCGCTGGAGGTCGGTGGCTTCTCCCCTTTCCCCGTGCCCCTCCCCGCAGCCCCGTGGCCCCCCCCGGCTGAGCCGTGTCCCCCCCTTTTCGCAGCCCTTCGGCAGGTACCTGCTGGAGCATCAGCGCACAGACCTGATGCTGACCTGCCTGGAGCTGGTGTCACACGAGGTGCCTGAGGAGGACGAGCAGTGGGTCTCCTTCTTGCTGAACGCGGCGCAGGAGGACCCCATCAGCTGGTTTGCATCGGTGAGTGCCCCCCCAAACCCTAAACCAGGCCGGGGAAGGAGAGGAGAGGCCACTTCTTACCCCCCGTGTGTGTGTTTGTCCTCTTTGCCGCCAGGTCCCGCACTTCGTTATCTTCTTCCGCAAGAAGCTGGCGGAGGAGCTGACGCCCGCCGCGCGCCAGAAGCTGCTGGAGGTGCTAGTCCTTATGACACGGTGCTATCCCCACTCCGTCACCATGTCCATACTCTTCATCTGCCCCTCAACACTGAGGTACCGGCCCCCCAGCCTCCCGAAAACCCCACAGGGTCCCCGACACCCCACAGGGCCCCTCAACAGCCCCTGTCTGTGCCCGCAGATCCTCAATGGAGATGTGGGAGGAGATTTTCAGCATGCCCGGCATGCCGAAGAAGCTCCTGAATGAGATTCTCATGCTACTGCAAGACAAGACCATACGTGCGCACTTTGGGATGACCGAGGAATACGAAATCCTCCAGCTCGGCTTCATGCAGACCCTGAGCCCCGAGGACCCCATCCCCGCCGTGCTGCAGGACGTGGAGTGCCTGAAGAGATGCATCAGGAGCACCAACTTCCACCTGCTCTGGATCGCACTCAAAGGGTTGGCGGCGATGCTGGAGAGGCCCAAGATGGTGAGCGCACCCCCCCTGCCCTCCCCCACACACCCTGCCCTTCCCCATCCCCATCCCCATCCCCATCCCCATCCCCATCCCCATCCCCATCCCCATCCCCATCCCCATCCCCGGCGGCCTCCTCACGCCCCGGGCTCGCTGCTGTCGTTGCAGGGGCTAACGGGGATCATCCTGCTGCCCGACGTCCTGAAAACCCTGCGGTTCGGCAAGCCCCACATCACGGCGGCGGCGCTGGCGGTGTGCTGCAGGGTCCTGCGCGCCCTGAGGAAGAAGTCGGCCAGCATCACGTCCCTGTGGCTGGTCGATCTGCTCACGCCTTACTTGGACAACGTAAGGGGGGGGGCGAGGCTCCTGCGGCACCCACCCCATGCCACGGCTGGGCGGGCGAGGATCGCTCAGCCTCTGTCCTCCTCTTCCTCTTCCAGGAGGCTGACATGGTGCGGGAGAATGCCATGAAGCTCTTCAGCGCGTGCATGGAGCGCGTGCTGTGGAAGCACCGCAGGAAGATGTGGAAGAAAGTGCACAACGTCCTGCTGACCCTCTACCTCCGCATGAGCGAGGACAGCCCGAGCGTGGCCAAGGTGAGTGGCGCCCATGGGGTGGGGGGGGGCTCGCGGCAGGGCCGGAGGCAGGTGGCGAGGAGCCGGCGCCAATTCCCTGCCTCCGCTGCCCCGCAGGCTGCCCAGGAAGCCCTGATGGCCGGGTCCGAGCTGCTGTGGTGGGACGAGCTGCAAGAAGTGGCGCACATGAACCAGACCTGGAGGATCAGAGCCTGCCTGGTGAGGGCGGCCTCCGCGCTGAGGCTGGAGGGAGGTGGCGGGGGGGGAAAGGAACGAGGCCGGGGGAGGCTGACGGAGCCCCGCGGCCTCTCCAGCTTCAGCAGGACCGAAAACGGGTGGAGGAGCGTCTGCAGAGGAGCCGGGCCTACCTGTCGGACCCCCAGGCGTCGGTGCGCAAGGAGGCCGTCAGATTCATCGGTGAGCTGCCCCCCACCTGTCCCCCCCCGCCCCCACAATGGCCCCGGGGCCTCCCCTCGCCCTCCCTGGGGCGGAGGCTGACGGGCGGCTTCTGATCCTAGGGCTCGCGGCAGAACATCACCGGGACCAGAGCGAGGAGAAAGTGAACGAAATTATTGCAAGTGAGTGAGGGGGGACGGGGTGGAGGCCAGGCCTCAGGGAGGCTGGGGGGGGGGTGCTCACAGCAGCTCTCCCTGCCTTCCTCCCGGCCAGGGGGCTCCTGGAGGGGTCTCCCCTGGCCTGAGCAGAGGCTGCAGCCTCTTTCTGTCCTCCCGCAGTCCTGGAGCCCATGATGAACGACGCAGAGCCCTCGGTGCGTGAAGAGACCATCCGCACCATCCGGACCGTGAGGCAGCATCTCCACTGGCTGAAACGCCCGCGGGATCCCTGGTACATGCTGGCTGTGCAATGCTGCTTGCCTCGAAGATTGTGGCAGGCGCCAAAGCGGAAGCCAGAGCCCGAGCCCCAGAAGAATCCCGAAGAAACTTCAGAATCTTCAGACCCCTCCCTGGACTCATCTCCGTGCCAGAGCACGGACAGCTAGCGGGCCTCCAGCCCACAGGGGTTTTGGATGCCTCCAGGAAAGGAGCCTCCAGAACCCCCCCCCACCACCACAAAGAAATTAAAGAAATTCCATCTGTTTATCCAGAGCCTCCTGGGGTCACTCCTCAGCGTCCTCCACAGCCCCCGGCATCCTCCCAGCTCTGCACCCGCCTCCCTCGAGCAGCTCCCGTCCTCCCGGAGCTCAGGGCCCAGAGCGGGACGCCATATCCCCCTCACAGCCCCACAGGGGCAGAGTAGAGGAGGACGAGGACCTCTCCCCACCTCCTGAGCACCCCTAGGAGGAGGAAGGCCCCGCCGCTCTCCTTCCTCACCTTGCTGCCTGCTGGGACGCTGCGAGCTCGGGAGGAGCCATCCCCGAATCCCTCCCGACTCCCCCGACCCCCTTGTCCTTCGAGCGCCTCGTCCCACAGCCTCGTGTTCACGGCCCCCATCCTTCAACTCCGTCCCAGGACGTGGTCAGGGAGCCGCAGGGAGCCAGGAGGTCTCCCCGGAGCCTTCTCCAGACCGAACAAAGCCCCGTTCCCTCGGCCGCTCCTCACAGGACATGTTCCAGAACCTTCCCCGGCTCTGTTGCCCTGCTCTGGGCATGCTGCGGGGGCTCCATGTCCTTCTGGGAGCGAGGGGCCCAAAGCTGAACGCGGTGCTTCGAGGCAGGACGCGGTGTCACCTGCAAACCTCCTGAGGGCAATTCCCTCAATTCCCTCATCCAAACAATTAAGGGAGATCTTAACGAGGATGGGCCCCACCACTGGGCAAACACCACTGCCGACCAGCTCGATTTCACCACCGCTCTCTGGGCCTGGCCACCTGGCCAGTTTTGACCCCCATTTTGAAAGAAAAACATGCTTTTTTTTTTGGTGAAGCGGGTACTTGTCACAGCCCTGGGCTGCAGCTTCTCCAGGAGAATACTGGGGCAGGCCGCACCAAAGGCTAAGCAGAGGGCATCAGCAGCCCTTCCCTCAGCCAGCAGGGACACGGATTGGACTAGATGATCTTCTGAGGCCCCTCCCGATCCCCCAAATTCTGTCATTCTGTGACATTTTGTCATTCCGTGGCAGTCGGTGGCAGCCGGGCCCTGGCGGCTCCCTCAGCTGCCTCAAGCGGCCTCGCTGCAGGAAAAGCCCCGCACGCCTCGATCCCCCGCTCTGCGGCATTACACAACTGCCTGGGAGGGTAATTGGGGTGGGGAGAGGGTAATTAAGAGGGTGCTGATTGGGGGGGGGGGGCGGTATTTAATTTATTCTCGCCTCACAAAAATAAGATTTAGCAATCTCTCCACAAATATCCCTTTTACATCCCAAGCCAAAATAGTAACACCATTAAAACACGATGATTTTACATTAACTTCAAATAAGCTAAAGACTTTCAACACCTCACCAGCTCCAGCTCGGATCCACTAATTTTTCCCTGTTGGTTCCCTGGGATTTCAATAACAGAAGTCCCACTGATTAAAGTTTTCAAGTTTATATTAAATTACAACGCAGCTCTACCCTTATACCCAAAAATATAAAATTAGAATTACTTATATTGCAGTTCAGGATCCTATAAGAACAAAATTCTCAGAATTTATAGTTTTGTCATAAGCAAAGAAAGCAAAGACAAGAAAAGGCCATTAAGAAAAGGAAAGATATAAAGCTTTGGTAGCTGTGGAATTTCTTCTTATTCAACAGGAAATATGACAAATGTAAGCAGTCAAAAAGAAGGGGCCAAGAATATTTTTATCATACATGTCACAATCAGAGCACCAAGTGAACCTATTGGTAGAAGTGCTATCTAGGGCATAAACTCAGCAACAAAGAGAAAAGCACCCAAGTGCATTTTACTGAAACACTCTTATCCTGATGTCAGATTGCTGGGAAGATGCTTGCTCACTTGTTGGGAACTATGTTGAGTTGTACCCAAATATTGTACTGAAATTGACACTCAATGAGGAAAGCAAGCTTGGAAATGACTTAAGCTTCACCATTTCAAACACTGTTAGACTGATACTGTTTAGGTGGTTGAATCCAGTATCCCCACAAAGTCCTCAGTTGTCTACTGCAACAGATCGGCATTGTCTGCATTTCTACAGCTACCACTACAGTTGGTGCTCAGATTTCTTCTGAAAGTAAATAAGCGTTACTTAAGTTGAAAAGTTAAACCTAAATTTCTCTCTTACCATTTCACTTTGCAGCATCAGGCAAATTCTTTAACTCTCAGTCAAGACAATATTTGAATGATAATATACTTGCAAAAAATATGTATTCCCTACTGTTTAAAGGCAGATCATCACTTCTTTTGTACACATTAGTAGTAGTAGTATCACTATTATTTTCCTTTCTTTTCTGTCCTAATAAACCGTCTTTATCTCAACACACAGGCTTTTATTTCTTTCTTATTCTCTCCCCTATCCCAGAGAGGGAGGGAGGAAGGTGAGCAAATGGCTTTTGTGGTGCTTAGCTGCTGTCTGGGTTACTTAAACCACAACACAGCCCTCCTCAGAGTTTTTAACCAAGCCCTTTCCCAAACCTTTGTCATTCCCCTAGTCAATCCTCAGGTTGCATAGAGGTGATGTGGGAAGGATGGGAGAGCTGCTGGTTGAACTGCTGATGTAGTCATAAGACCTGTCTCAAAGATCTTGGAAAGGACAAACTGATCAATGACACTACTTAGTGTATGTGTTCCCTGTCATGTTGGTTATCACTTCTGGGGGTTGGTACAGATTTATTATTTTCCTGTACTGTGTAACACTGGCTTGCAATACAATAAAATTATCGGCCATGAGACTAGTCTGGTATTTGTACTCAGCATTGCCATCAATTCCTTACTTTGGGAACCCCACCTCAGAAACTATTAATAATTACAGCTTTTACCTTTTTTCTTCATGGAGCCAATCTATGGAGGGGTCAGGGAAGATGTTTTTTCCCACTTGTTCACTCTCCCTTTCTTCTCCTCCTGGTGAGTTATGGTAGCTTTCCCAAACTTCGAGTATTCTTGGGATGTTCAGACTCACATGTTCTTATTGTTATATCTCCCAAATGCACTTCAGATTTTGTCTGAGGTTAAACAACTACTTAAGAGTGGCACCCAGAGATCTGTCCTGCGGCAGGAGAGTTATGAATGGCAGGGAGAGTGGGAGGATATGGGCAGACATCTAAAGCAATGGGCACATCCAGTGCTTTGGAAATTCACCCCTGAACAACTGAAAAATCCTAAAAAACTAGTAGAGTGCTTGAAAAAAGTGTCATTGTCTTGGCAGTACTAGACATACACAAATGACTGCAACATGCTGGGGTTTGGCTTATACTTACCAAGCTGCATTCAATGCCAATGTAACCCCAGTAACAGACCCTGCAGCCACTTCGACCCCTGAGAGAAGGCCAAGCCACTACTCCGAGCCCTACAACAGGCCCCAAGACTGAGTGAGGGAAACATGTCAGTTCCACCCATAACCAAGATGAAAAAAAATAAATACATGTTTTAGAGTGTCAGATCGTTTAGAATGCAGAGGAACTCCTGATAAGTCTAGGTATTGAGAAGATGAGGCCCAGCCATCAGAGGAACAGGAGGATGAAGGTGAAGATGTCACAAAAACAACACTAACCACCCAAAACCTATACACGTGTGAGCTACGAGATGTCTGAAAAGATTTTGGTCACTGTCTAGGTGAGCAGCTTGTCACCCGGCTGCGCCAGTGCTGAGACACCAGACCCAATTGTGTGGAATTAGATGGCAGGGAAGCCAGGTGGCTGGGATCCCTTGCTAGAGATGCAGGAATTGACAAAGCAATTGGAGAGGGAGCACAACCTTACAGCCTCGGAGGCATCTCCTGTCAGCTGTGAAGGAAAGGTATCCCTACAAGGAAGAACTTGTATGTCTACCAGGCAAGTGGACCACTATGGAGAAGGGAATCCAGTACCTGAGGGAATTAGCCGTACGGGAAGTGATT
>JBBPDF010311542.1:2811-15409 GCA_037974715.1 Lomanotus vermiformis | reverse complement strand
TTAATATGCCCATGAAACTTTAGTTAATAATTTCAAGTTTTCACGTCAGCACCGATTTTTATGACGTCATCAGATCGGATGACAGATTTTTTAAAAGGCAATCTCGAGTAACACACATACCCGACCAACAACCGATCGGATCGGCATATGATGTCATTTTATCATAAAAACAACAAATTTTCGTAAATTTTACTTCATGTTATGAAAGCTGAGGTATTTTGCCTTAGATCTGAAGGGAAAATGAACCAGAACAAAATAAAAGGAACAAGAGAGATTCCTAGATTTAGTTAGCACTTTCCGGTCCAACAAGTGACCAGCCAGGTGCCCTAAAATCATTATTTACAAAGCAGGAGCAAATCAAAATCTCCTTTTGACCCACTTTTTGTGAAACCTGCCATATGCTATAAGATAATTAAAAGATGTGGAAATGGATCGTAAATTATTTTTTTTTCAAGGATATTTAGGCGGCATCTTTCTGAAAATATGGAAAATGAGTTTAAAACGAAATTTGGAACATTTCAAGAGTTAGGTCTTCTCACAATCTTCTGCGTGTTGTCTCGATCAAATGAAGATTTTGAAGCCAACAGTTGTACTTTTTTACATTTTGATCTTAAAAATATATGTGTTGCCGAAGTCTGTTACACAGAAAATTGCAATGACATGTCTTAATAAATTTACCCATGTAGATCTCTAGATTTAGACATGATGATTCACGGCGCGTGCCGACTTTTCGAAGATCTTTTTTTTTTTGTGTGTGTTGAAATCAGACAGAATTTGATATGCTTTTCCGTTTTTTTTAAAATACGTTGTGTCTTTTTAGAAAAGTTAAAATTCACTCACATGCTTTTTAAAGAGGCAATTTGAAGAACACGTGACTAGCAAAGAACCGATTGGGTCAGCATATGATGTCATTTATTCATCAGAATGTGAAATTTTTTGTAAATTTTTCTTCTCTGTTTTATGAAGCTACTTTTTATATAGATAATAAATCTGAGGGGAAAATGGATCAGAACAAAATTTAAGGAAGCAGAGAGAGTCCTAGATCTAGTCAGCATTAACTTCTGTTAATTTGTGCTCTTAAATGTCCTGAAATGTTGCATTACATTTTTAATGCTTATCTCGAAAGTCCATTATTGTCAATGCTGACAAATATCAATTGAAATCTTCCACTTCGATGAGAGGGATCCCGGGAGTTATTTAACCCTACTTGCAAACCTACAAATTTTCTGAGATTTTATTGATAATGTTTTGAAGAAAAAAAAGACAAACATCAGTGGAAAAGACAAACAAAATAAAAGCAATTCAAAACAATATTATATCGGTTATATATCAGTATTGAGTTTTTCATTAAAAAAAAAGAAGAAAAATTCAGTAGTCCATTCTTATTTTTTTAGGATGCATGCTTAACTGGACAAGTATCAGACTTTTGAATTCTTTAGATTTAGATGGTATTATAGGTTTACTTAATAAACATCCTTTACATTTCAATCAATCACTCTATGCCTTACACCTCAATTTACAGAGAGAGACTAGATTCAGTGGAGAATCATGCCACCAAAGCGTCGTAGATTAGATGGAAAAGACGACAGAGAGGAATCGCCTGGCCCAACCACTTCAAAGAAGCGGAGAAAGATTCTAAACTATGATCCTGTACGTATCATGTATACATTTAAATCATCTAATATATCATCTAATTCAAACTACAATTTTAAAAAGAGAGGTGTTTAGGTGCAGAACTATTGTGATCAATTTTAATTTATAAATTGAAACTTTATAAGATATTGTATCAAGTGAAAGTAAACTTTTTCAATGTCATTTTATCATAATGTTTGCTTTAGTTTAATGTTCGCACTCTCATCTTTTTCTTTTAGCATGAGATTATCCAAGAATTGTATGAGACAATCAGAACTCACAAATCAGATGATGGCAGGGTTCTCTGTGAGGCTTTCATCCGTGTTCCAAAACGTAGATCTGCTGCAGATTACTATGATGTTGTGTCCACACCTATTGATTTGCTAAAAATACAACAGAAAGTTAAAACAGACGGATACGACTATGTGGATCAATTAAGTGCAGATGTTAGTCTCATGGTAAACAATGCCAAAGCCTATTATAAGGTAGGTTATTTTAAAATTATTACCAGTACCACCACCCAGCTCCATAATTCCTTTTTATTTATTTCTTTCTTTCTGTATTTCCTTTTTTTTAGTCTCATTTATACTTATGATATAAATTATTTCAATTAAAACAGATGGTTAATTTGAACGAGAATTGCTTGATAAAAATGATTAGACTTCTTTTCATTTAAAGTGTTAGTTTTCATTCATAGTTTTGTTACTCTTCTCAAACAAAGTAACCTAGACAGAGAACTAATATCATTTCATGTTATGTTTGATATTGCTTCTTATTTTGAATAGCATTTTTGGACTTCTGTTACAAGGACAATAAATTATTGAAATAATGGCAGTATTATCTTGTCATTTATGACACCATCTTGTCTAAAGGATTGACATTTTTAGTGGACTGAAACTTTGTTGTCCCTCTTATTGAACAGCAACAAACAAAGTGACTTGTAATATGTGTATTTATGTGTGATATGCATTTTTGTTCTTCATCATTTTCCTTCAGAAAACATCCCAAGAGTACAAGGATGCCTGTGATTTGCTTGAGCTCTATGAGGTGACCAGAGCAGAGCTTGTGGAAGCAGTTTTTGGTGGTAACGTTCGAAATGACAAATCATCTCGCAAAGGTCTTCTCCCTGTAAAGGAGGCGAAAGAACCAATTCCTCCCCAAGACGAGGAAGAAGTAAGCTTTTCCGTGCTCGATATTTTTTGTCTCATTGATTTTTGAAATTTCTTGAAAAGGCATTATATGCTGAGTAAAGCTTTAAAGATTTGAATGATGCTCTTTATTTACTACTGTAGTCACTGTCTTATAAGCCACCTTATTATAGCCTGCTTTGTGTACATGAAACATTTATTTCCTTACATGTATTTATAATACCCTTCCTACAAAGCACCCTTCAGATCAGACCTTCATCATATAATCCTGTCTTTTCCATTGGGCTCGTAATAAACAACAATTGTGAGAGAGAATTTTTACATGCAATTTAGTCATTCTATTCATGACGTCAGGAATCAGTCATCCTTGTCTCATTGTCATGACTTTATAAAAGTAAGCTTCTCAAAAAGGAAATAAAAGAATTTTATCAGTCATCCATGTCTCATTGTCATGATTTTATAAAAGTAAGCTTCTCAAAAAGGAAATAAAAAGAAGAAATATTCAAACCAATTTTCTCACAATAGACTCCAACTTGGCTGGTCAACCAATTCAGAGCACAGGCCCTGCCCTGCAACAGTAAATAAAGGATTAAAGCCGCCCTCTCATGCATAGTGTGGGTCGATATGTCTGTGATCTTTGAACAACGTTAATTGTAGCTTAAGCATTCCCATACCGCTTTGGGATGAAAGATTTTGTCATAAATGCTACAATCAAGGGGTAGAGAAAGAGTGAAGCACTCATGTGACTTGTGACTGTAGATTATGGATTGGCAATTTTTGCAGCCAATCTTCACAAAGGGTGGTCAGTGATTTAAGTATGTGCACATCCAATCTCATGTATATATACTTATATTTAGTTGCCCTCCTATTTGTACGTCTTATAGTCCATTCCATCTGACAATCTATTTATCTAATCACCTGACATGTGGGTTGTATGACAGAGACTAATGTCATTCTGTTTCATTTTGAAGTTTGCTGTGTCTTTAATCTGTTTACTTTATTATTTTTTTTATTTTATTTTTTTTATATATAAATGCACCCATTTTGATTTTAATCATCGGAAACTTAGAGAAGACTATATTAACATGTTTCTGGCTTGTATTATCAGAGCGAAGGAAATGCAAATGAGAATGGGGACGATGATGATGATGGTGATGAAAACGAAGACAATATGGGAGAAGAGCAAGTACGCACTTCAAAGAGGTTGTCCATAGAGAGACAGAGTCTATCTGAAGACATCTCAGATGACCTTGAGCAGCTTTTTGCAGCAATTGTCACAACCAAAGATGGTGATCGTGATATCAGCCAGGCCTTCCAACTACTACCTTCAAAAACAGTGAGGACGTTTTGTTGGTTATTTTTTAAATGTTGCTCTTTTTTGTTTTCGGTTGTTAGGTTGTTGTTGTTGTTGTTGTTGTTTTTTGTTTTTTGTTTTGTTTTGTTTTTTTTAATGTTTTTTTATGTTTTTGGTTGTTGTTTTTTTGTGTTTGTTTTGGGTTTTTTTTTTTCAATCAACCATGGCCTA
Source organism: Lomanotus vermiformis (assembly GCA_037974715.1). Taxonomy (NCBI): domain Eukaryota; kingdom Metazoa; phylum Mollusca; class Gastropoda; order Nudibranchia; family Lomanotidae; genus Lomanotus; species Lomanotus vermiformis. The sequence continues at coordinate 11,104 of JBBPDF010311542.1, read as the reverse complement.
TCTTGATTATGATATATTTAGAACTCAATGTAAAATTGATAGATTCCCCATTCTTGCAATGCACTTTATGAAATATAACAGTATGATGGTATGATGTCATTAAGTTTAGACCTTCATGCTTTGATGAAGGCAGGAACATACATTATGACTGTCACTTCTCATTTATTCAACAGAAATATCCACAATATCATGAAGTCATTAAACACCCAATAGATCTGAAGACAATCGCAACGAAAATTCAGGACAGTGTCTACAAGAATCTAGACGAACTAGAAAAGGATTTGCTTTTGATGGTGAAGAACGCTAAGACCTTCAATGAGCCCAAATCTCTTATTTATAGAGTAAGTTTGAAGCAGTTTGTTGCCCCATCGATGTGTTTCATATTTGACTATGCCAGTATTTGTCTAGAGAAAGGTAATTTGGCTCTTGAAAAGATTAGGAAATGTTTTTCTGATTTTTAAGGGTGTGGGCATTTTTTACTTTTGTTTTATTAGTGTTTTTAGACTTTTGTTTTGTTCTTCATGTTAAGGAGACTTGTCATTTTTGTTCTGATAAAACATCAAACATGCTCTAGGTTTGTGAGCTCTAGAAAAGCTTTTGACTTAAAAATATATTTTACTATAAAACCAATGTTTTTTAAATATTAAAACATTTTCATTTAACGTAGGATGCTGTGACACTCAAGCGAGTTATAACTGAACGAAAGAGAGAACTTGAGTATAAGAAGAGTGGACATGCTAAATCCAGTGAAAGGCTAAGGTATGTTCTTATTTACATGTGTGATTTTGAACTGTTCTTTTCTGTTTTCTTTGTCTCCACTATTGCTTAATAGAAGTTATATTTATTTGCCTTTACCAACAGACATTCTATGCTTGTAAAATTTTCACAGAACAAAAGACAGGACAGCAATCCAAAAAATGTCAGCGGTTTGTGCTGCTCTGAAATATCAGTCTGAGGAGGAGGGGAGCCAGTCTAGCCACTTTGACATGGATTCTGAAGGAGACGCAGAGGGCACAGGGCTAGAGGAAGATGATCCTCAGTGGATTCTCTTCAACCATGTGAAAAACCACTCAGGAATAGACGGAGAGCCATTGTCTGAACCGTTCGTCAAGCTGCCGAGCAAAAAGTAATTTTCACATGTTTGTGTTGGTTCATCTGGTGTTATTTGTATACACACATTTTGCTTTAATTCAATTTGAAGTTTATTATAAGTCTCTTTGAAGTTTACAATAGAGATTGATAGATATTTTTCCAGGCAGAATTTTATCGAATGAGATCTAATACGTGAAATTATTTTTAATTGCAGGTTTTATCCAGATTATTACAAAGAGATTAAAAAGCCAATGTCCCTTCATAAGATTCAATGCAAAATTGAGGTAAGCATTGGCACAATTTTGCTTTTCGTGTTGCATTGAATCGAAAGACAAAGTATTCTTACTGATCATGTTATGCTGAGAATTCATCGTCAATTTTTTTATAGGGTTTTATTTGTTTTGTTTGTTAGTTTGGTGTTGTTGTTTTTTTAAACAGACGGGCAGACTAATGACTTATTGTTTGTGTTCTCTAACTATAGATGAATGAGTATGAGACCCTGTTGGACCTGGCCCAAGATTTTCACCTGACCTTTGTCAATGCCAAGAAGTACAATCAGGATGAATCCCAGCTTTATAAAGTAAGAGCCAAGACCATTGGAGTTGGAGGCAGAGTGGTCACTATCATTGACCACCCCTCTGTTTCCTTGATACTTTGAAATTATATTGACTTAACATTTTTCCCTTTTGGCAGTTTTATGAACTGATTTATGAGGCATTTTCCATTTTCCTTTTTAAAACAAATTACTTTTTTGAAAAAGATAGCTAATGCATAAGCCATCAATTTTTGTCCAAATTATTTTTTTATTATTTTGAAAAGAAGGGAAAAGAAGCAAATAAATTAAAATAAAAAAAAGAGCTTATTAAGGCTTTAAAACTTTTATCTGATTTAACTTATATTACTTTTGATATGTTGTGCCACATTCCATCCTTGAAATGTTGATGTCTTGATGAAAAACACAAGAAAAAACTGCCCAGTTAACATGTATTTTAAAATTCTTCTATGCTTGTTATCTTTACAGAACATGTTTATGGTAATGATTATTTTCCAGAGTTAGGAAGACAACCTTTTGCTGTTTTCTTTTTTTATTAGGATGCTGTGGAGCTTGATAAAGTCATGATGGAAAAGTTCAGAGATCTAGAACCAGAGCTTGCGGTATGTACCCGGCATGCACCTCATTTCTTTTTCTTTTTAAGTGCAGATAATCTATTTCTTTGATTGATCATTTTTTGTCAATATTGTGATAAGGATTGCTGGCTTGTTAGTAATAGTCTTGTAAAGTAACGTTTTTGTGTTTCGTGATTTGAGGTCTTCAACAGAGCAGAAATGATTTCCTCTCTGTAACATAGTTGTGATGATGGGGTTTAAGATTGTGGCCAGGGATTTACAGGCTTTTGGTTGCTGGTTGATCTGCTCAATGGAAGCTTTGCCCACCAGTGGAAATTTGTGCTAGCCAGTGCAACTGTGGCTGCAACTCCAAAGTGGTTTAGTTGGGTTATTTTATATATATATATTTATTTTTTTTTCCCCTTTCTCTATTTAATTTACCTTCAATTTTTTCTCTTTGTGCCTCAGGAGGAGTTTATTGAATTAGTAGAGAATGAAATAGAAAACGAGGATGTGGATGATGATAATGACGATGATGATGATGATTCTACTACAGACAGGGTGAGTCGGGTCATAGTATTAGTCAACAAAATCTATTTTATATCTCACTTTGTTCTTGAAGAACTTCTATTGAAAATAGCAAATATATTTTCTTACTCGCTACCACTGAGCTTTTTCATTTTGATGTGAGAAGATTAAATTTATATCTTGCAACACAGATCAAAAGACTTTATGGTACTTTCTTTATCTTAATTTGGATCTTTCAAATAAATATTTTCTTTTGATCGTCATTTATCTCTTAATGAAGGATGAATGGAATATGAACAAATTCTTTGTGAAATAAATATGAATTAATTCTTTGTGAAATGAATATAAATTAATTCTTTGCGAAATGAATATAAATGAATTCTTTGTGAAATAAATATGAATTAATTCTTTGTGAAATGAATATAAATTAATTCTTTGTGAAATAAAGATAAAGTAATTCTTTGTGAAATAAATATGATTTAATTCTTTGTGAAATTAATATAAATTAATTCTTTGTGAAATAAATACGAATGAATTTTTTGTGAAATAAATATAAATTAATTCTTTGTGAAATAAATATAAATTAATACTTTGGGAAATAAATATAAAATAATTCTTCGTGAAATAAATATCGATTAATTCTTTGTGAAATGGAAATGAAGGGATATCCCTGTTCCTTGGTTATGATTGCATTGGGATGAATCTACAAGCTTCTTAATAGTGAGATCTTCTTTGGAGTTTGTTGTTTGGAGCCTTTTGTAAGAGAAAATATGAAGCATCCAAGTAAATGTTTGTTTTATTGAGTAAGGTTGATTCTCTTTACTGTTTTTTCCTCATGTCCTGTTAGAGGGACGACGAAGAAGAAGATGCCGTCTCTACACCTACCCAACCGAAGAGGTCACGCAGTAAGTCAGTTGGTACAGTCACCACAACTCCTGAGAGTGAAAAAAGGAGGTCGTCCAAAAAAGCCTGTGAGGACTCTTTGAAGAAGCGGCTCAGGACTCTATTCTCCTCCGTCTTCGATTATAGTGTGAGTAGGTGGAAGTGTCATGCTCCTTGAAATGAACAGGTGGAATGTATGAGACTTTCAAACCTGGCTTGTTTCTAACTGAAAACAGGAAAGATATATTAATGAAATATATTTTTTGTTTTTATCTTTCTGGGGCTCACGATTGAAAATTCCTATTCTTTTCTTTTTTTCTTCTTCTTCTTCTTTCTTTCTTTTCTTTTTCTTCTTCTTCTTTTCTTTTTTTCTTTTTTTTTTTTTTGAACTTTAATTAATTGAAAAACATATTTAAGTTCATATATATATATATATATTGTATTTAATAGGTTTCTATATTTTGTTATGATATATTGTTTTTGTTATTCTTTTCTGTTTGGTGAAAAAGAAATGTGTATTTATTTTGGCCCGGAGGGTGTGGTAGATCCTACTTTTGAAATTAAATCTTTCTATGATCCCATCGTCTTTTTTTGTATTGTTCTTGTCTGTCGCTTTATTATACTTTACTCTAAATGTGTGTATGTATTAGTGTTTGGGAGGGCCAGTGGGCTTCTTGAAAAAAAAGATGTATTGTATTTATTACATTGGGTTATTTTCAGGATGCAAATGGGCGTTTGTTGAGACCCATTTTCTTGGTACTTCCATCCCGCAAAGACTACCCTGACTACTACCAAGTGATTATGGAGCCAATTGATCTTACCATGATTGAGTCCAAAATGAAATCGGACAAGGTTGGAATGCATGCTCAAAACTTTATATAGGCTTCAATATACCCTATTCTATTTGAATATTCTATTTCATTGGTTTTCCTTTAACTCCATGTCTCAGGAATGTTTTCTTTTTCTGCTGGAATGAATTTTCTCGTCAGTAAAAAATGTTCAAACCAGCCTTACGTAACCACCCTAGACATTCCACGCAAATGAATAAAAAATATTGGTATTATACATCAAATTGTTCATAATTGAATGCAGAATATTTCTATGTTTTTATACTTATGGGAAAGACATGACAGATGTGCTGTGCAAAAGCAGTCAGGGGTTAATGAGTAAAAGCTAAATCAAATGAAACATGCTTTTTGATGTTTGTTCACATATTAGAGGTAATCTACTGTTTCAGTTAGGGATCAGGGGGTGTGTTAATAAAAATGAAGTAACTCGAAATCAAGGGAAAGTTACAAAGGTGAAATATGTTGAAAGTTATGTATTTGTAGAGCAAATCAAGCTACGAAAAAGTCTGCAAAGAAATTGGAAAATAAAGGAAAACATGGAAAAGAATCTTTCAAATTTAATACAAATTTATCCTTATGGCCAACAAGAAAGTAAGGTAAGATTTTCTTACAGGTGAGGATTAGTATGCCATATGGCCAACAAGAAAGTAAGGTAAGATTTTCTTACAGGTGAGGATTAGTATGCCATCTCTAGATTTATCAAAGTCAGAGCTGGCTATAACTCTAGGCTCTTTCCTTCTACAAGGGCTTCGTTGAGGGTAGCCCGCCTTACGTTTCCTCATCAATTAAACTAAATATGGGCCTAATAAATTCTGAATGAAAGTCCCCCAACACCACCTACTTCTTCCACACTAAGACTACTAAAGCTAATTTCACTTACTGTATCATACAATACAATTCAAATAAACCAGCTGTTTGAAGTACTGTCAGTCTTTTCAGGAGTGATTGTGACCATGACAATAAAGAAGCCATTTTGAATAATAAAATCCAATGTAAACCAAAATTTGCAAATGAAAATTGATAAAAAGCAGCATATTTTTTAAAAGCAAGTCTCAATGGGTGAGATTAATTTCTGAATCAAATAGGCCAGTTCCGGGAGCATTGTTACGGAAAAGGGCACATTCAGAGTAATGCTGTCTGTGTCATTCAAGAGATTTTGTCTTGATATATGTGTGTGAGGGGGGAAGTAGTGATTATATTCTAGGGAGGGGAGATTGGGGGGATGGGGGGGATTGAGCTGACTGATACCAGAGATTTGAAATAGTGGTTAGTGATTTTAGTTGCAGTTGCATTTGAAGTTTGAAGAGTTTGTGTTTAAAACATTTTACAGCTTGTTATATTGCAATGACTGGTCACTGATTGGAGGGATCAAGGGCATAGTTTTATGAAAGATAGATGAACAATTTGAAGATGGAAAATTGTACGCTATCACATAAAAAATGTTAGTTCCCCCTGGCAGTTTTCGGGCTAATATAGTCCTACCCAAGGTATAACTATTACATAATCTCTTACTACAGGAAGGAAATCAAATGATTACAGGGAAGTAGTACAAAGGAAATAACATAACAGCATCTTTTCTTTCATTTTACTTTTTTTTTTTTCCATTCAAGTACCCTAATGAACAGGCATTGCTCTCTGACTTTGAGTTGATGTTCAACAACGCCCGCCATTACAATGAAGAAGGTTCCCAGGTGTTCCAAGACGCCAACACTCTGGACCGTGTACTGAAAGCCAGATGGAGGCAAATGGCACAGAATCTCAGGACGCCAGTCAGCAAAGGGAAGTAAGTATCTCAGATCAACAAGATCTGTAGTTTTTGCATCCAAGATGCTCAGATTTGTGCACAGAAGTTTAAACTTGAGTTGCTTCGTGACACTTCAATCAACGAAACTGCAAAGAAGGAGAGAGGTGGTAGCCAATTGGTTGGAACCCTTTAGCTTTTATGGTAATGTTTGTTATTTGAAATCCAAATTTAATATAATTTAAAACAAAATCGTGGAATAAGCTGGTAAAAATGAGTTGAATGTTAGAAGTTTTGATTGCCTGTATCAATCAATAAGGCTAGTGTCCAAACTTTTGATCCAAAATCCATTTTTATGTTGGTTGTTAATTCAAAAAAATTATTTTTATTTTTTTTAAACATTCTAGATCTGAGGTTCATTAACAAAAATTCTTAAGATCAGCAATTGTTCACCACCACTCCACCTTCTGGACTTTTACCACATAAACACGTACACATGCATTAATGCAAACAGAGAAGAGCTTTCATTCTTTACATGTATATTCCTACATTTATTGATTGTCTACATTTTATTTTATTTTCATAGCAATACTTGGAGAATACTAAAAACAAAAACAAAACCCCAATCAAACCAAAGATGCTGATTCAAGTCTGAAGGCTACTTATTTTTATTTTTTTCTTTCTACGCATTTTGCAGGGCAAAGGTGACAGCAGCCAACCCTCTGTCTCAGAAATTGCAAGATCTGTATGAGAGCATTAGAGACTTTCAGGACAGATCTGGCCGGGCATTGTCTTCGCCTTTCATCAAGTTGCCGAACAAGGCTGTGAGTTCTTTTGCTTTTTGTTTGTTTTTGTTGTTTTTAGGGTTTTTTTCTTTAATTGACCAAAGTGTTTTGTACAGGTTTTTATATGTGTTAAGGTGTTAACACACCTTGTTACCTGTGTTCTAGCTATTGGTCTACTTGGCTAATGATTCTTCTTAACTTTCCCAGGACTACCCAGACTACTACGAGGTCATCAAGCGCCCAATAGACATGCAGCGCATCCTACAAAAGATGATGTCCAACCAGTATGAAAATGTGGAAGACATGGTCTCTGACTTTGTCCAAATGTTCGACAATGCTTGCAAATACAACGAACCAGAATCGGTCATTTATAAGGTGATTTGAGAATTGTTATAGAAAGTTACTATCATCAAAGTTATTATGTGGACATTGTTAGTTTTCTTAGGGTGGTGGGAGGAGAGTTTGGAGGAAGGAAGGGGGTGGGGGGATTAGGTCCTAAAATAAATTTGAGTGTTTGGTTTTGAAATTAGATCTATTGCTTGTGTTGTAACTGCAGTCAATAAAATATTTTGTGTTTTTTTTTTTTTTTTTGTTGTCAAATTTATTGATTTATTGATTGTTCTTCCAAAGGATTCCTTGACGCTTCAAAGAGTTTGCTTCCAGAAAAAGGTTGAACTGACAGCAGATTCGGCAGCAGATGTGCCAGATGTGAAAGCCTTGGTCCAGGAACTGATGACAAATCTGTTTATTTCCACTTATAACTATGAGGTACTTAATGTGTAATACTATGCTCAGCACATCTGACTAGACCATTACATCTTTATTGAATTGTCCCATGTTGATTTTTTTTAAGGAAGAGTTACACATAAAAGAGTGTCCCAGAAAAAAAAATAGTGAGTCTATTCTGATAAGAAATTGGAATCGAACCCTTAGCTAAGGAATTTTTCCATCAATCTTTTTGTCCTATTGTCTTTTCCTTGTATAAGATTTCTTAAAATCTCTACTATTAAAAAACGTAGAAATTTTAGCGAATCAGAAATGCAAACCCATTTCTCTTTTTAGACATTTCTTCTAAATATCGGGAAATATGCCAATATTCATTTCAGGATGATGAGGGGCGGTGTTTTAGTGACTCATTTGCTGAACTCACAGAGGACAAGTCGCAGCCTCAAACACAGTCAAGCGAAGAGGGCTCTGTGTAAGTGGAAGACTTGTCTTCGGCTTTTAAAAAAATTTTTTTTTTTTTTTTTTGCTTTTTTGTTTTAATAACACATGATGTATTTAATAAGAATGATATGGTTCTTAAACCA
>JBBPDF010310437.1:0-7500 GCA_037974715.1 Lomanotus vermiformis | reverse complement strand
GGAAAAAAAAACAACAACAAAAAACAAACTTTAACAAAAAAAAACACTTATTCTGTTGAGTGAAGTACACACATACGCACCCACCCACCCACCCACACACACACACACACACACACACACACACACACACACACTACACTCACATGTGAATATCATGGGTGACATTATTGTACACTCTTCTCTGCTTCCGTCATTTCCAATGTAGGCGAAGCAAGGGCAAGGGGCTGGTCTTCTGCCTCCCTTGGTGTAGATGTTACTACACGGACTCCATCCGCCACGGACTTCACGATATAAGATTTGCCTCGTTGGTCACTAGGCCTATGCGGTGTGTGGCTGGTGGACACGGAAGATTGAGAACTTTCCACCGTGTCGTCCCTTGTAACTAAGTGATCGGACGCCACCTTGGACAACGTGGCACGGAGCTGTTCCAAAATTGTGTCATGGGACACTTGCTGTATTTTGCCGTTGTCTCCTCTTGCAAAAATCTTGCCCTCCACCGTCCAAGCACGAGCCACATAGGGCAGTCTGCGGATCTGGTGAAAAAGGCGAGCATTTTCACGTGTGAGGTCCTCCGAAATATAAATGTTTGAGCCACGCAGCTTTCCTTTGGCCCGGCAGACATCTATTTTTGTCTTCCTTGACACAAATTTTACGATTACAGGCCGATTTTTGCCTGCTTTAAATGGGCCTACTCTGTGGGCAATGTCTATGTCTCCAGAGACGACCTTTATGTTGAGCTTATTTCTTAGAAGACCAATTACGTTATTTTCACTTTCAATATGTGATTCCGGCCTTCCATTTTCTGTAAGTCCAGACACCCGAATGCTAGACCTTCGTGTCCATTGTTCCAGGTCGTTGATTTTGGTGTTATTCTGCTCAACTTTTTTTTTCAATGATTCATTCTCCTTTCTGAGTGAAAGGTTTCGAGCTCTTTCTTTTTTTAAATCGTTGAGCAGAGCGTCATTTGTCATCTGTAACTGAGACATGTCGGCTCTCAGAGTGTCTATCTCAATTGACAGGGTGTTTTGCATTAATGTCATTTGTTTCTGTAGCTCTTTGATTGCTTGTAGTAGTGTTGGCATGTCTTGTGTTTTTATAAAGGTGTCGTCTTGTTTGGCATATTGCGTAATTTGTGTTTGTTTTGACTGGGACATGTCTGAAGTGCGTGTGTTGTTGTGTGATGATTCACTTTCTTCCAAAGCACGCTTAGGTGCCTTGGCTAATGGTTTTTTTGGCGGCATGGTGGTAGAGGCAGTTACGGCATGTTGGTACAGGCAGTTACATTTTAAGCTAATTCACACATGCTACTACATTACCACTTGACACATCACTTCACACATCACATAAATCCTATGAAATAATTCACATCTTCATAGAAAGGTTATTTATCTCCTTCTTGAATGAAAATAAATCCCACCGAGTCACCACGACGGAAAACACGTCAACCCGCCATGGTGAACAAACCGGAAGTCCTCTTTTTCAAATGTTAGTAAGGTTGTTTAAGCCTAAAATTTACATATGTTGCCGGTGTTCTGTCTTCTTCTTTTCGAAGAAACGAGCCTACTTTCTTGGATGTTTTCCAGTCTTCTCGAATGTTGTAAATTCAATTTTGGTTAAGTTGACTTTCAGATTATGTTTTTGTGAGACGTTTCTTTTTGAATAACAATGACGCGATGGTCCCATATAAAATCGAGATCGTTTGAAAATATAATTACTGGTTGTATGATTGTTTCCAAATTGTTGTGTTGGTTCGTTTAAAGTAGATCTCACGTCTTTGGGGGCCGTTCCAGGTAGTCACTCGATTTAGACAAATTATAACAGCCTCATTGAAAATATTTACAAATAAAAGGATAAGAATATAATATGGAAAACTATGAAAGAAAAATATGTGCTTCCATCAAAATCGTTATCTTCTGGTTAGCATGCTCCTTTCGGTGCTTTGCCGACCGTTGTCCTCCATCTTGATCGTTCTTTAGCACATCTGGTGTGGCCTGTGTTTGTGTCAATGGTGGATGTGTTTTGTATTGTGTTTTAAGCATGTCATGAGCTTTCCACCACCAGCTAGTTTTCAATCAACAAAACGTTACGATACCATCTTTTCAATTCACTCCCGTCTCCAAATTTGTCCATAAAACCGTATTGACCTTTGCTTGATCGCAACCAACAATATTCTCTTACTTCATATTCGCCTTAAGACGTCATTGCTGCTTACTAATGTGGTCCAGGGTATTTTCAATAATCGTATTATGTAAATCCATATTTCGAAATATTCTTGGTGGTTCTCGATTCCGTTGATATTGTCCACATTCCGCATGCGTATGAAAGTTTTGGGATGGCGTATGTTTGTGATATGTGTAGTTTGGTGTTCATTTTAAGTTTTGTGTTGTTGATAAAAAGCTTGAATTTGTCGAATGCATGCTGTTTCTATGTGCCCTAGCACATTCTCTTTTAATCTGTCGTACTGTTCGTGTGTATTCTTGACTTCCCTTGATATTTTGTTACGGTCTTCTATCATTTGTAGTATATCGGGAGCCATACATTTGTTCCGCTGAGAATTGAACCCGGCACATTGACACAGAATCGGCTCGCCGATGCACGCATAGCGATCTTACTTTCAAGCCAGTCTACTTTTTAAGAAATAAGCTTCTTTAACAAGGTACTTCGAACGATACCAAACTCGACTAATCATAAAGTTTAATTGGCAGCGGAAGTGACCTAAATCTCTATCGCTCCTTCTATATTCGTAATCAACAAACATATAGACAACATTATAAATAGAGCATACAGACTATGCCTCCATATCAACAATGTGAAGTTGATTTATATATTCAAGTATTAGGCAATGGGGTGAATTAAAATATAATGAAATTATAGCATCTCATAAATTATAAAGGCCCCATAGAAAATAATTACAAATACAGAGACATATAATAATATAAAGAAAAATAAGAAAGAAAAATATGTGGTTCCACTGAGAATTTAACCCGGATATTTGTCACATGATGCAGATGCTTTGGATGTCAGATCGCAATAATCGTTCATACTTTTTAGGATGATGTGCAATATCCGAACTGGCCGCCATCGATGATCCAGTTAATCATTGTCATTTTAAGACAGGTTTACAAATGCATTTATTTATTCTCGATGTTCTTTTTATATTTGAGAAATCGTGAAATCAAGTGAGCTATAACAATTAGAAATAGATAATGCACATGCCCAGTTCAAATTATATAAGTTATTGCAGCCTTTGTTTGAGAAACTCGTTACAAAATTATTTAGATAGTTCATTCCTTTAAACGATATTTTACCATATATGCTGACTTTTTATCTTGCTTTAATCAAAAAGCAATGCTGATGATGTTCCTTTAAAATACGATTTAATGTAGCCTGTTATTAGCATTCCCCTCTCTAAGGAATAGTTACCCTAGTTAACCGAGTAGTTAATAAAGGCATTGGACTGGAACCCGGAGTTCCAAGGTTCGTGCCTCTCTCCTTTTCTTTAATTCTACTTCCTGTTTTTGTAATGATGATTTTGTCTCTATACCTTTCCTTACCACTCGTCTCAGATAATGCATTTTGCTCTTTAAGCCTGTAATTCTTTTGCTGTATTCTCTGTAAGAGATGGACTACCATTGTAGTTTCTGTCACTGGCCCTGTGTTTTTCTACTTTAATCCACTAACTATACATTTGATAAGCCAAATCGTGTCTGAAAGGCAATTTGGCAATTTTTGTTATAGTTGGCCCTGTCAGGAATCCTGTGCAAGTCAACAGAATACCAGTTTCTTCGTTAGTGCTTACTGGTTATTCGCACTTGATGTTCTCCACGACTTTTGAAAAGCCGTTCTCTCAACAGGATGGGCACGCGCTTATTGCTGGTCTACCCACCCAAGTAATTTTGAATTATGTGAATTAGACCCGCTTTCTTGATTTTGCTTTGAGCATCGAAGAGTTTGGTATTCTTTTGACTTGATTAAAACATTCCTCTCTCCCGGTATTTCCAAATGATTTGCTTACACTTCCTCTAAAGAAGCCAATGTTTATCCAGATTATTCTAAATAAGCTACACACCTCTATATGATTTAACCTTCCCAGGAGCCGTTTGAAAAGGTATGGCAAGTTTCTACTATTATTCTCATTGAGTTATCCTCCTTGAAAGTGTGGAGTGGGATGGAACATCCGGAAGGTCTACGATTTGTATTGGGGTTTACAAGAGATCATCCGAATAAAAAAAATGGGAAAAAATTACTTTTGAGGTCTATAGGTCCTGAGCACCACAGTATTTCATATCCTATCATATCAGAGCATATTCATGGGCAAATAGGATAAAGATCATTAATTTTAAATGCCCCGTTCAACTAATACATTATTATATAAATCAATGTTATAGGAACATGGGCCTATATAATACACATCTGCATGCATACGTGCATATATCACATATCATATGGGATTAAACACGCTTTATGGATGTCAGTGATATTTTCATTTATCTGCAATATCTATACAATAACATAAGGAGGCAACTGCATTAAGTTCAAAATGTATGAAAGAGCTTACAACCCCAAGATAGGAGAATATGAAGTACCATAACTATGATCTACCGATGACAATGTCCACTCCATTACATGAGGCTGTCCACTCAATTACCCGAGGGGAAAGTAAAGCTTACATCAGCTGTAAAAGTGGACAGTCGAGCACAGAATCACTTCTTAAATGCAAAGACATCAAATAAAGCAAAACAATAACCAAGCATTAAAAATCACCAACTACTAGAAGAATTAACATTCATGTTTGTTATTAATTGTCATATGAGAAAGGGATCCGAAAATTAATTTCATTTTAAATGAATTGATACCAATAGATCCAAGAAACACCTGAGTGCAAAAGCAAAACAAATTTAAAAAAATCATAAAAGAAATGAAACATCAAGCAAAGAGAAAAACCCACCAAAAATATATTTAAAAAAAACACTAAGAAAAACCGAAAACCAAAATTGAAAAAAACCAATAATGGCATACTTTGTGCGTGTCCTTCCTATATCTTCTGTATTGCCCAATTAAAATCCAATTTCTTTTGCTTCTTTCCATAATGTTTCCGCTGTGGTTAGTGATGTAAGTTCCGTTTTGTCTATGTTTACCATATGTTTGCATTTTTCTAATATATGTTGCATGTCTTGGTGTCGATATATTCCAGTCTGACTAAATCGACATCATCTGCATATATGATTTCTCTTTGAATGTGTAGATATTTTGTACCCACTTTCGAGATGATGGATCTTAATTCGCACAGAGCATGTTCCAGATACACTTAAGATTAGTCTAGGGCTGTCACCGTGGTTTGTTCCAACGTTGTTTGTAAAAGGCAATTTCTGGGTAGCGCCTTTGATTTTTATATTGATTTGGGTGTTGCTCTACAGTAACTGTATAAATCGTATTTCATCGTCTTGAATTATTGGTTCTAATATCTCAAGCAAGAGTTCTCTGTCGACAGTTTCAAGAGTCATATCAGGTAAGAAGACGAATACTGTTTTCAATGGAGCTTGAGGATGGTTTAAGCATTAGTATTTGGTAACTAAAGTAATAGAATAGCTTTTTGTATAAAAAATAACAATATTGACACTAGTGCCAGAGAAAAGAAAATCACTTTTCAAACTCACCAGTTATCAGGTATATATTGTGTAATAAGATGTGATTTTCAAACTCACCAGTTATCAGGTATATATTGTAATAAGATGTGATTCAAACAAAAGAGGTTACTGAAAAGCTAAGAAAAGCAGTAAAGGATTTAGACAACGTAATATTAGTATTATGCCTGGATCTACTAACTCTCCTTCCCCACAACTCCACACTCAATTTCCTCATCCCCTCTCTCACGCTCTCTTTCATTTTCTATTTCTTTATATGCGTGTTTCTGTATGTGTGTGTTTGTGTGTGTGTTTGTGTGTGTGCGTATGTGCGTGTTTGCGTTTGAGTTTTTGTTCCGTTTCGTGTTGAATTTTTTAAGAAATTCAAAGCTCATACTAACTAGTAACAAGTGCTGGCAGCTCAAGTCAATAGCCGACCAATCAGAAGCGAGGGCAGAAACGATACGGAATAATAGGTTGTCATGTCTGCTTTATTCACTCTTATGTCTTTGCGGAATACGACCAACGGAAGACACAATAACATACTAAAGTACGATAGCTTTGTGAATGTAAAAAGGAAATAGATGTTCTTAAAAAGGGAAATTAAAAAAAAAAATGTCTACAGCACGTGGTGTTCCCAAGCGGTCACCCATCTAAGTACTAACCACGCCCGACGTTGGTTGACTTCGGTGATCGGACGAGAACCGGTATTTTCAACGTGGCATGGCTCTAGACAACAACAGTGAATTTTGAAGCTATATCAAGTAAACATAATTGAGTGTGAGAATCGGCTCTTCTGATTTTAACTGATCTTAGTTGATCTAGATATCTATAAAACTATTCTTGATTCTGAATAAGTTTACCTAAAAAAGGGGGAAAACAAGAAAACAAAACAGACAACAACAGCAATAAATACTAGATCTAAATCTGTGTGTTTGGAACGCTTTGACTGATAGTGATAGTAATAATCGTTCTGTAGTTCTGTCTAGTTGTGAAGTATAGCTCTCCTCTCGTCCAAGCCGTCGTTGTTGTTGCTGTTGTCATTGTTGTTGTTCTTGTTACTGTTGCAGATAGCCTATATCCAGATATGTTCTTTAACAAATTAGTGTGAAGAGCTCTAACAAGGAAATGCATGGCAGTGTAAAGGCAGACCTATCCCGCCCAAACATTACATAGACATTGTGCCATTTCATAGAACTGTGTCTATAACTGGATCTAGACTTAAATCATCTTAAATCATAAGCTTAGCAATAAGGAATGTGTGAAGATCTCTCTTTATCCTAGTTATCCTCGACAGGTAGGAGAGCTCCTCGTCACACACACCGTCGGCAGAAGAGCTCCTCGTCACACACACTGTCGGCAGAAGAGCTCCTCGTCACACACACCGTTGGCAGGAGAGCCCGTCTTCACACCAACCGTCGGCAGGTGGTCACTGTCACTCACTGTCGGTAGGGGTGCACGTCACACGCACAGTCGGTAGGAGTGCTCGTCCTCACGAACCGTCGACAGGGTTCCCCATCACACACACACACCCACACACACACACACACCGTCGGTATGGTTATGAGTCTGCAGGGGCCAATATGCTAAAGCCCACTGGTAAAGGTGGTCGGCCAGGCAAGCAGGCTTCTTTATCTAGGCTAACACTACAATGTAGTTGACACTGGCTAGCAGTGCAGTAGTAACAGAACAGGATTGGGCCAGGCAAAGTTTTCTATTCTTCGACAGTAGAAACAAGTATGAGGCTAGGAGCTGAATTATAAGACAAAGAAATTATTAGAGATCTAACACACTAGGTGTAGACAAATTATGAAAGCCCCACTGAAAATATTTACAAATACAGAGGGAAGAATTTAATAAAGAAAAATAGGAAATA
>JBBPDF010309331.1:0-11446 GCA_037974715.1 Lomanotus vermiformis | reverse complement strand
CCTGTAAACTTATTGAGTCTCAGTCCACGACAATACACCAGAGGTGGTTTGTGGAGCCCAAGAAGAAGAAGAAGAAGCAGCATCAACTGTACTGTACTGTATTATTATGTAGACAAAAGAAAAAAAAATCAAATCAGTTTTGATATAATTATAATTAATATTTTTGATTCAACACACATTGAAAAAGACTGGGAATCTTCTTTTATTTTTTTCCTAACTAGTTAATCCAATTCTGTCATTTCTTGTTTTCAAGTTGAATATTTAAAGCGCTAAAATTAATTCATTTTCTTTTTTTTTCTTTTTTTTTTTATTAATTTCAATACATGTATATTTATTGTTGAGCTGAATGACTAAATCTTTGGTAACATCAATTATACAAAGCAGGAAAATCCATCAAGGGCAACGGGGTAAAAATGATGTGGCTTAGTGCAGAACGCCGGAGATAGAATTAGAATAAGAGTAAATGATAAAATGATAAAATTGGTAGGCCTACAATTGTAAAGGAGGTGTAGACCAAAACAAAAAAATGTTTTAAAGTGAATCGAGACTAATTTTACCAAAGTGTTTGCATACTCTCTGGTGTTGGAACCATCTGTCCCTGGTTTACTACTTAATGTGCTTTGGAAGGATTATGTCAATGTCCAGGTACCAAACATGATCACTTCTTTTTCACATCTTCTACCACTACCACTAAAAAGTTATAATTTTGCATAACGAGCTGCACTAGGAAGATCCTGCTCAAGCTCAAGTCAAAGTTCCTACTGAAACTGAAATAGGCATGTATGCATGGATTAAGTACATGTTTTTGTTCTGATTTTTTCTTTTTTAAAATATTTTTTAATATTTTGTTAAACAAATTATTGTTGATTTTCACATAATTTTCTAGATTTACTGCTGATGATTATAAAGGCAGCTGCAGCCTTACTCTTACACGACAGTCACCTTGTACATCCCATGGTGATACGCATAAATATATTATGTATTCCATTTACTTCATTTGTCTTTTATGATTGTTATAATATTATTGATAGGATTTTTCCCTTTGTCTGTATGTAGGCTTCTATGTAATCGTATTAAGTTTCATCTTGAATGTCTATATATATACAAATACAAAGGAAAAAACGGTTGTTGGAACATCTTATTTGGAATCTGCTTTTGTTTATTCCAAATACGTGTTGGCTTATATAATATTATTGCATAAAATAAAAAAGTTTGAATTTACCCTTTAAACCAATGGTGGTCACTTGATTTTCTGTGCGACTTAACCAGAATAGTCCTCACACTCCTCATAGGTCAAGAAATTTGTAATACTAATTACATGTATAATGTATACATGTTTTATATTATACATACATAATATGCACTAGTTCAATAAGTGCACTCAGAACAACCAGGTGATTGAAAGAACTGGATCCTACCACTGCCACTCCCTGCCTATGATCAATAAGTTGTACAAATGTCACCGGAAAAGTAACGTTGTCACCGGAAATTAACGTTTTGCATTCAGTTTCAAATTTGAATACATATTTATACTGTACATCCTATTCTGTAACATTTAATTAAATCCTGACGAAGATTGCATATATATATATATACATGTATGTGTACTTTGACTAACAAACTAACAAGGTCAGTACAATATAATAATAATATGCATAGCTATGACAATAAACTATTGCCAGAAAAATGAAAATTGGAAAAAGGAAGAGCTCATCCGAATCCAAGCACTAAACTCACTGCTCACCAGAGTACATATATTGGAAAAAAATTTCCCTCAAATCGAGAGAAAAGAACTCAACAGCTTCTTTCACTTTCACATCTTCTAATTAGCTGTGTGCTCTAGACTTTAGGCCAGGTAACTGATTCTAAACTCAGGAGGCAATCCGAGTAGAAGCTGCATTATCAAAAGAGCTTGAAAATGACTTGCAATTCTCCATGCCCACTACACAGGGCAACAGGTTAAGTTGAACAAGAACTAGATACGAAGCGTAAATTTGTGGCTGTGTATTTTCTGTATCATGTTCAGATCACCTAATCACTGCAATGGAATCCTTCTACGGTTCACAATTCAACCCAGTAATGAGAAAATCCCCTCCAAAGTTTGTGTATGCTGTGATTCTCTATGTATGCTCGCTGACTAAATCTATGAGTTTGTCAGTATGAGGATAAATTCACCTGTTAGTGTTAGTTAAAGTCTTGCACAAGAGAAAATATGCCATCAAAACACAAATAATTAAATGTTTATATGGCACCATATTCATACTCGTAACCATAGAGATGAGAATTGCAAAAATGGAAATGGATTCATTTGTGATGTGATTATGCACCAGAATGTGTTTGGTGCCAAACGGTGGGACCCATTTCCATTAATTTCAAATACGTATTTGGTTTCAAGCACGGATACAGAAGCTTACTACTACTACATCTATATCTATTCTGAAAGAGGAACATATCAAAGTTAATGCAAGTCGTCCTTAAAATTAAAATGCTTAACTTTTTGTTTTGTTCTTTCATTTCTCCTCTGTGGTATTTTGTTAATATTAAAATGCTGTACATCCATTGTTAATCAAGTGAACTCATAGTTTTTATTTACACATACATTAAACTTTACTTAATATACATGCATCACAGGTTGTGATAATATACTTTTGCAATTGTTACCTTTTTTATGTTGTTCTCTGGGACGACTTGGTTTTAAATCACCAATGTTTCCTCCAGAGGCATGTCTTCCTGCTACTGCTATAGCGTTTTATCACTTTTAAATTATCCGCCATCACTATTTTGATAGAAAACATTCCTTCCGAAAAGGAGCTATTTAAGCATAACAATGAATCTTTGTTGTAATAGGTGTTTGCTTTGATATTTTATTTAACGACTTATGAAAAACTATCAATGTTGAAAAAATGGTCTAGTAATCATGCTTCTGTTATTGAAACATTTGTTATTCAGGAAAAAGAACATTTCAATTTCAGCCATATGTATTGTACCGTTATCTTTTCTATAGAAACCATAAGCAATTTTACATATGCATAGTAATATATGAACATGTTTCATCAATATGACTCGTTAACATATATATATATATATGCACTTAAATTTGTTTGTTTTGCTTTTTCTATTCTTCCATTCTATCTGTATCGAAAAATTCATTTCATGATCATGAATAAAATTTTTAGTCTTTGAAAAGACAAAAAAACATAGTGTTTTGGTTGAATGATTTTTGAAAGAAGCAACGACAGAAGCAAGAGAGACAGCAACCGACTACACCACTACTCATCACCATCACTACATGTGCTTTTAACAAAAGCCCCAAATAGAACTACAAATAACCTCTGATTTAGATTTATCATTTAGATGTACCATTTAGATGTATCATTTAGATGTATCATTTAAATGTATCTATATTATTTTAAATATGTATTGGATGATTAGACTCATATACTACTATCTGGAAGAAAAAGTAAGTGTATGGTAAGAGAATCTTTTACATCCAAAAAAATCTGGTTCACAATATTCATAACATAAGCACAACAATTTTGTATTTTCTATCAGGACAAACATTGATCGGAATAAAAGACTCATTAAAAGCAATGTTGAAAAAAGAATTTATTATGAATATTAAATTCAATATTGGAACAATTCACTGGATAAAAACTTACACACACAAAAACGAAACAAAACTAAAAAAAGAAAAAAAACTAAAACAATACGAGTTACCTTTTAACTGTATACAAAGACATAGACAATGTCAAAGAGCCAGTCAAAAAAAAAAAAAAAAACCCAACAAAAAAAACAAAAACAAAACAAAACAATGAGAATGCCAAATCGATGCCAAACTTTATCTTTAAATAAATGCTACTCAATAATAATAAAATATCTATCATATGATAATAAATAAGAAATATCGTGGCAGTGAACGAGATAGTTAATACAGAAAAGGGACATTCTAAATTATCTCAACGAACAATTGGGTCTTTATTTTTAAAGTAGAAATAAAATGTGAATATTAAATATTATAATATATCAAAACCAGATCTCAGATAGAACACACAAATTTTGAAATAAGACAAAACAACAAGAAAGAAATAATGATACCCCAACCCGGTTACATCCAAATACATTTTGTATGTTTTCAAATGACCATTAGAAAATAAGTTCAAATTCACCTTTCAACGCGCTATGATACCTGAATACTGCAGGAGAGAGAGAGAGTAGCATCCTATGACGTAGAAATCAACCAAAAACCAAAATCCATGAATGGTGTCATCCCCAGGACAACTGTGATCGCTACTCATTATCACTACTGGCCTGATCAGGCATCACTTAGTCCAGCTGTCAAGTTATCATAAACTTTGAAATTGAAAGCATAAGCAGAAACAAAGATGAGCATTTATTGGTCGTTTTTTTTTGTTTTTTGTTTTTTTTCTGTGAGGAGTTTTTGTTGTTCTGCTTTGCTGGGGTTTTTTCCTGTTTGTTTTTTGTAAGCCCTTTTGCCAAATTAAGGGTGTAGTGGGTTGCGTTTAACTATGCCTGCTCACACAATGTGGCATCTCACACTTTAAGTTTGCAGTAAACATAACCATGTGCTTATTTCGATCAATTTCTTAGACTTAGAGGAGTTACAGTAAAAGACACAGCTCAGCTAACAAGACCCACAGAGTGTCTTTATTTCAGAGCTTTAAAAGGTTCAAGATACTGATACCGCCTACCCAACAACACCTACAATGCCCTTACTTTACTTGAGCTTTGTACACAAATGCCACAAAGAATAGTCTGAAAAACCAGCCACCCTGTAAAACAAACTTTCATTTAGAGATCTTTGCCATCCATCCTGACACTTAAACCTTTGATGAGAAGGCAGTCATGTTTCCTCAAGTGAGAGAGATTAGTAAATTTGAATCTCAACGAGACCCTCGATCACAATGAGAGTAAAATGCCAGTTTTTCAAGCCCCATACACCCATTTCAAGGATTCCATAATGTGATAAATCCTTCATTTCCGTATTCAATTTCCAAACAACTCTATCATTTGTTACAAAGTACAAATATTTTGGTTCTATACTATGGTGGGGTGGGGTGGGGGGAACTTTACATTAAATTCTACTGAATACCCTTGATTCACCAATGTTAACTTTCCTTAAAGCTGAAACTGTTGTTTTTCGAACTTGTTGCAAAGAGTTTTCACTTATGAAATAAAGGTTAAAAAAGGAAATTTACTTTCATGTGCTATTAGCAAAATCTTGATGAATCTGACAGTCACAACCACAACCCATAAATATGCCTTGTCTTCATAAAATTGGTGAATTAACATTTTTAAATGTTGATACTTAATTAAATGGACCATGGATTGGGAGGGCAGAAGGATTCAAAGAAGCTGTAGATTCTCTCTAAAAAAACAAACAAAAACAAAACAAAACAAAAAATGTTTACGTACTCTTACGCGGGCACTTGAAAACAAATACAAAGTAAAAATGTCACTCTATATACAGCACATGGCGAGAGAACGAGGGGTGAAATAATTTATCACATTGTATGAAAAAGGAGGGGAGAAAAGCTTGACACATGACTTGAGAAACTGCTTTACTTCTCTTCACACCATTCATTCTCTTTCCGAACCTGCAGAAAAAAAAAAAAGATTTATAATTAAAATTACACAGTATGAAGAAGAAACATAGAATAATTAAATCTATGACACTTTCCTTGTCAGGAAAACAAAAAATTGGATGAAATGAACCTTTTGGCTAATGCAAGGTCATTTGGTACTGTTATCCTAGCCAATAGACAAATGAATCAGTATCAAAACAAATCACTCTTTTATTTATAGGCAAATGATAAGTGGTTGAGACATAGTATCTTCATTTCCGCCACCTCCAGCTCTAATTCCTGATAATTTGTGAGTGCAAGTCTCTAGACTAAACAACATTTCTGGTCGGACAAATACCTTATATACCTTCCCTTTCAATTGTCTATGTATCCTTTAGTCACACGTAATGCCGGATATTCTCCTGCATCCACACCATCCTGCTTGCAACCTCTTCTTCACTTCACTTCTACTATCACTGCTACTTTAGAAAGTTGATCCCAAATACTTAAACCCATCTACCCTCTTCACCTCCTCGCATTGTAACAGAATTGTGCCTCTATTCTCTTCTGTATTTAGCAAGTAGACAGAGTAGAGACACTTTCACCACACCAGCACCCTGCCCGCACCCTGCCCCCACCTTGCTGGTCACAATTTGATGTACAACAATTTTAATCCAAACGAAAAATGTTTTGGATAACACAGGCATCAACCTCTCCCCTTACTTGCCTAACGCATGCCCCTAAAAAAAAATGTGGTGCTAGAATTTTATTGCTGCACTATTTCTCTCAACTGCAGGCACCAAAACCATCTCTGATGCACAACAACACCAGACATATGTCACATGTATTTGCCCCTTTTTAGTCTGGACAAAAAGCTAGGTTCTGCAAACCCCAGGGACAAAACAACCCAAAAAAAAAAAAAAAAAAAAGATAAAAATGTTAAGATACATCTTTTTTGGGTATCAAACCCCACTGCATTCAAGTTTCCAATGCATGTACCAAAACCTGGGGACTAACTAAACTCTGGCAGAAAGAAAGAGAGAAAGAGAAAAAGAAAAAAGAAAAGAAAAGAAAAAAAAAGAAACAAAGAAAGAAAGAAAAAGAAAAAAAAAAAAAGAAAGACAGAAAGAAAGAAAAAGAAAAAGAAAGAAAGGAAGCCACTGAAAGTGAGACAGAGACAATGTATCTACCTGTTCTTCCTCGGCTGGGGTAAAGTCATTCTTGATATTGAAGGTCTTCCTAATCTCCTCGGGAGATTTTCCTTTGATCATATTTGCCACTGTTTTGCATGTGACGTCCAACAATCCTTTGATGTCTAAATAGTTTGCTGCCTACAGAATAATAAAACAAAAACAGGAGACAACATTAAGAAGACAGAAAACAAAACTCAGGTTTTTGTTACCACTTGCCAGACATCCCTTCCACTTTAGCTCAAGGACATCTTCTCACACCCCTCAAAAATGTTCCAAACCCATCATAAGCATAGCACGGCATAGCACATTGTATGGACACCTATCATGATTATTCATTCATTCATAAAGATGAGCCAAAGATAGTCTTTGTCAGAAACCATCTTCATTTTCGTATCAGCTGTCTTTGACACATCAGCCCAACAACCAAATGTCATTAAAATGAGGAGGTATAATGACGGACAAAATTCTTCACTTCACAAAAGACACTGTTAAAACACACAGGGTGATTCTAAATATTTACTCACTAGACTGGGGCTTTACTGATTAAAAACAAAAAACAATGGGACTATGGCAAGCTATAATTAGGGACATCAAACGACCATCACAAAAGCCTACCAGAATGAGCTCAAATAGAGTTCCTTGATCAACTTTCAAAAACTCAGCATCCCATGAACAAATATCATCTGTCCTCTTCTCTTTGTTCTCATCATCTTCTGGGGGTGGGGGGTCATCTCGGTGAAATGTGCACCATTGGATGACCTTCTTCAAAATGGCAGCATTCACATTGGGCAGAGGGACTGGCTCGTCTTCGTCTTCGTCCATGCCAAGGTCTGGTGTAAAAAAGGATTAGTGTGAATTAGCTTTTAGCAACAGCCCAGGAGAATGAGATTTTCACAAAAAAGTAATTCAATGAGCAAAGTGAAAGAAAAAAAAACCCCAAAAAAGACAACATCAAAACACAGACTTAACATCTAGTGTTTCATAGGTCTATACCCTAAGTAAAATGTATTTAATATCATCTGTTATCAAATAGGATAAGTAATACAGCTAACCTAATATTGAAAATATATAGTTATTTAGATATAGAATAGATCACTACTGCAATAGACAAAAAAATATAAATAATATTCCTGATATATGCTCTCTCAGTATCACTTTATTGGGTGAAACTAGAAGAAATGTGATTGAAAAATGAAAGGAACGAAAATAAAAAAAAAAGGATTGCTTTTTTGTTTTCTGATTATTTCTCTTCTGTTCCATAGGTTTTTTAATTTATGGAATGCATTTTGAGATTTTTATTTTCTGGATGTCTTTGTTTTTATTGATAAGGCTCCCTAACTTTCTGACCTTTTACTGTTCTTCTGAAGTATGTCTTCCTATTGTTATTTCTTATACTTATACTGAAAATAAAATATGAAAACAAAACAAAAACATGTGTGCCAACAGAAATAGTCTGGGCTGGTCAACCTATTTTATGAAAAATAGGAGAAAAACTATCCCGATAATTAATTGCAGGACAAATCAATTCAGCTAAATTTAGCAAGAACTATGGAATTTTTCAATTCAACCTGGTATAAATTTCACTGAGAAATTGCGTTTGTCTCATTTGTTAAATTTACCTTCCAACATAGTTTTGATTGTGACTGATTGTTTGGCAATTTCAACATCCACCTCAAAAACCTCCCCATCGGAGCTTTGCAGTTTTATAATAGGCATCTGAAATGAAATAGAATTAAAGGAATAAGATAAACAAAAGAAGCATCTTGTCTATACTGTATTCTATATATATATATAGATATAATGCTCCACTATGCGATTGCCATTAGCACATTTCTCAATAACCAAATAGGCCGAGTTCTTCCGAACAACAGTCGTTGTCAGACAGGGGTGCATCCTATTCCCTACTTTGTTCAATTTGTTTTTGGAAGGAATCATGCAAGAATCATATTATATATATATAACAATGCTCCACTATGTGATTGCCACCAGCACACTTCTCAATAACTAAATACGCAAGTTCTTTCGAACAACAGTCGTTATCAGGCAGGGGTGCATCCTCTTCCTGACCTTGTTCAATTTGTTTTTGGAAAGAATCATGCAAGAAGCCTTCCAATAGCACCAGTTCAGTATCTCAATCAGCGGGCGGCCCATCTGTAACCTATGATTTTCAGACGATATCGATCTCGTGGTTGGCTTAAATACTGAGCGTACCATAAGATTAGACAAGGCAGCTAGTGCAAAGGAAAGGAGGTAAGTACAACTTAGTCCAAAATTATGTTAAATTCAACAAGAGACAATAATTCTAAGGTCGTGATGAGCAACAAAGAACTAAAGGTGTCCAGCTTCAAATATTTGGGAGCAACATTATCCAACGACAGCACTTGCAGCACCAAATTTTGTATTTAC
Organism: Lomanotus vermiformis; assembly: GCA_037974715.1. Taxonomy (NCBI): domain Eukaryota; kingdom Metazoa; phylum Mollusca; class Gastropoda; order Nudibranchia; family Lomanotidae; genus Lomanotus; species Lomanotus vermiformis. The sequence goes on along the minus strand of JBBPDF010309331.1, from coordinate 2,265 downwards.
ATTGCCAAAGCAACAGCAGCAATGACCAAACTGAACAAAAGATGGAAAAGTGGCATAGACTTCAAAACCAAACTTTACAAGCATTGATCACATCAATCTTGTTTTATGAAACCTGGACATTCCTTACAGAATTAAAATACAGAAAATACAATCCTCTGAAAACAAGTGTCTCAGACAGCTACTTCAAATATGATACATAGAGCACAAAACTTGTCTGGGGTAAAGTAAGAAGAAGACTGGTTAGCCCCTACCCACCATTGTCAAAAGAAGAAAGACAGTTTGGTTTAGCCATATATATAAGTCGTCATAACACCCTCTGCAAGACCATCAGGCAGAGCACAAGCAATAGAATGTGGCAGGAAACGAGGAAGATCGTGAATATCCTGATCAAATAACATCAAGATCTGGAAGGGCTTATCAGCCCACGAACTGTTGACAGCATGCAAAAATTGACAGAAATGGTGCAGATCGATTGCTGCTCCGATGCTTTTACATCTTCTTACGAATAGGTTTAGGGTTAGGATTCAAGTTAGGATTGGGTCATGGTTAGGGTGGTTAAGTTACTGCTAGAACCGTAAAAGTTGATGCCTCCATTAATATTAGTAATTATTAGTAAATATTAGCCGGTAATCAAGGTTCGATAGCAAGCTCTTCATAAAGAACACTGAAAAATAGATCAGTCCCCTTCAATCACAGAAGACCTATCTAGATCTAGCAAAGTGCCATACACTAGATTCTAGGGTACTGTGACTGTGACTGACTAGATATCTTGATTAGATATAGACCTAGATCTTGGTCTAGATCTAGATCTACCAAATGTTCAGTGAGAATGATTTGATTGCCTCATCTGCTAAAGTGATCACCCTGCCAACTTCAGATTACATAACAACTATCCTTTATCGTTTAACAGTTTAATGCTAAGTGAACAAATTAATTCTAGTCTAGAAATGTAACTGAATGTTCAGATAAAAAGAAAAATATCTCTAAACCATAGACTGCCTATGATGATCGAAAATCCCATGAAACAAGACAGCGATTTGTCATCTCTAGAATCAATCTAAATCTAGATCTAGATCTAGACTAATGATCAGGATTTGTAAAAAGAATCATCGATTTCGGTCATTGAATCAAGAGTTAACGAGAGGTACATTCATTGCATGCAAAGGAAATGAATTGTATTTCAATTTGATGAATATCATTGATATGTAAATAATATATATTACCCTCAGCCGATGTGTTTTTACAAGACCCCTAGGTCCACAATCGTTAGTCAAGCAAAATTTCGAGAACTGGCTGTAAGAAACAAGAAAAATTATTGTGGCAACGGAAGTGGTCTGTAAGGTGAATTGATTTATGATTTTACGCCAGATATTATTTTTCCAGCATTTTCTTCACGGTCTGTTGTCAAATTTGAAGGTCCAGATTGATTACTGTTGGAAAAAATAGAACCGAAATGAAAATAAATCTTTGAAACAATATCACTCCGTGGAATTATGCCCGTACGACAAAGCTCTTATGAAACGGACGATGAAAAGTAATAAATTTAATTCTACTTCTAGTCGGCCTAATTGCTTAACTATTGCCGCCTGAGATCAAGTTGCTTGGGTCTTGTTGTTGGTTTTTATTCATTCATTTATTTATTTTTTTTTTTAGGGGGAGGTTGATGGGAGGGTGGTTCATCATAATTAAATTGTACTCCAGTATATCCATCTAAGTAGATTTCTCATGAGTGTGGGTGCCTAGTAGATCTAGAATCAAATCAGAAAAACAAACGGAGCTAGGACAATCCGTCCATATAAGGCAATGACGCGTCGTGATATTTCTTCTTTTGCTTTCATAATAATTTTTTGGGTTAAAACTATGAGAAGGTTCAAATAATTTCAAATACAAGAGAAAAAAACAGAAGCACATAAGTTCACCCCTTCAGCCAGAAGATTAACGCTGATGGAAGGGGAAAGTTGGTGTTGGAGTTTGGGGGGGGGGGGGTTATTAGCGTACATATTGACTAAAACTTTCTACGGCATTGGAGAGAAGAGTGTTTCCACGCGCATAAAAGGCGGGACCTAACTACCAGAATAATTAAAGTGGATGTGCTAAATTGTAGACTATAATACAACATGCACGTATCTACCTGACCTATTCGTAGGCTTTGGATCAAATAAATTCACGTGTTGCTTTCGGGACATTAAAATGATCTCTCTCTCTCTCTCTCTCTCTCTCTCTCTCTCTCTCTCTCTCTCTCTCTCTCTCTCTCTCTCTCTCTCT
>JBBPDF010308225.1:0-11448 GCA_037974715.1 Lomanotus vermiformis | reverse complement strand
CTCTCTCTCCCCTCTCACCCTTTCTCTCTCTCTCCCCCTCCTCTCTCTCTCTCTCTTTCTCTCCCCCTCCTCTCTCTCTCTCTCTCTTTCTCTCTCTCTCTTACACACACACAAATACACACACACACACACACACACACTCCATCCAAGACACTTCCATTCTACTGGTATGTTGTCGGAGCCAACCGCCTTTCCAATTCTCATGTTTGTCATAGCCAATCTAACTTCCACCTTATTGATTAGGTCTACAACCTTACCTACTCTTTCAATCCCATCATTCCTATTTTCTGTATCATTTTCTTCATTCACGAGTCTCCTAAAGCATTCCTTTCATCTTCTCAACACGTGATACAGATTCGTAAGGATATAATTATGGCCTTCCGCATACTTTAACATCCTAACGGATCTTTCTTCGTATTAAATCCAGTCAATACAGTTGTACACATGTATAATAATATGATTCCTCTTTGGACTACGCAACATCCTTCTTGGGGTTTGCTTTGCTTCCTTCTACTCCTATAATCTACTTTGCTCATCTCCCCGCTGTACAAGTTCTTTGCCAGCTTCTCTCTCCTGGTCATATTCATAATCTCCTCATTTCACCACTATATTGAGTGTCCTTGTTCTCGTTCCTTTTCCCAGATATAATTCCAAGGACTTGTCCTACAATATCACTCATCGCATCTACGGTGGGTGACCAGTCGTTGAATATCTCTGTCCTTATCTGCTGCTTGATCTCCTCTCTGAATTTCACCTTACTAACAGCACGTCTTCACTCAGCTTCAACCATCTTATTTTGGGCTCCACTGACACTCTTTTAGTCTTTCTCTCCTTCCCGCCTTCATGCACATCTCACACATTACAATACAATGTTATGTGGTTACGTTTCCCCCAGATATCACTTGGCAGTCTCCATTGTTATTGAGCATAACCCTACCGAACAGTATATAATCTATTTGTGAACAACATTCTCCACCATTATACGCTTTGTATCACCCAACCTTCCTTTTTTTTCTTTCTTTTTTTTCGTGGTTTTTTTTTTCTTTGAATATGTTCACCACTGTCATATCCATTCTTTTTCCAAAATCTACCATTCAGTCATTCATATTCCGTTACTTAACCGATTTCTCCCCATTACCGCCTCGTCTCCCCGTTTCCCTCGCTGACATGCCCATTGAAATCTGCTCCGATGGCCAATCTCTCCTTTTGGTAGGAGCTTCATCAATTTATCCAAACCGTTCCAAAATTCCTTTCTCCTCTACGTCCAATCTGAGAGGTATAAATGTGATCCAACATCTCTCCTTCAATCTCCAGCTTCACCCATAACATATGATACATGTAAAATTGGTTCCCGCTATTTCATTTTTTCCTCATAAAGAACTGTGGAAAATTTTACACTGAAGGAAATAAACACAACATACCGTGCTGACTGTATATTCTTTGTCACTTTCTGTTTATTCAACCACAGTAGGCTAATAACCATAGTAATAGTCCATAGTACATGAACATGTAATTTTTACATAATACATAGTACATGTACACAATAAGGAGTTTTACTAACGGGTACTACTCCAAACATGAAGTAACTCTGTATATTGGCAGATCAGTAACACGGAGAAATACCGACATTAAGTAAGAATGACGGTTTAATGTGCGGCAGTATATTGGGGTTTGACAGTAACAAACAGCAGCAGAGTTCTTGCCAATCACACACTACAACATCCAAAACAATATTTTGATACTTTCCTTACAATAAGTTTAAAAAACCATGGCCTTGTATTACTTGTAACATATCTTTTATTTCATTTTTTAATATTTTTTTTCTTGATACACTGCAGATAAGAGAATGTACATTCATCTGCTAAAAGCATAAAATAACTAAAAAAAAAAGTGAACAGTTTCTGGTATTAAGTTTAATAATGATAAATTTCAAGCTGACAATGTGAATGAATGTTAAAGGGAGTCTGACAAATCATTAACAATACAACTTCAAAAAATCCTGTAGCTTTCATTATTTTTGAAAGTCAACAGTTAACTATTTCAAAAATCGCTCAACAAAATACAAAACAAAAGTAGAATTGTTATTCCCTCATAATTTATGTTATTGACAGACGATTGGAGAAAAGGAAATGGCTTGACAATATGGATGGTATTTCAAGGTTAGACTAAGAATATTAATAGAAAATAAAAAGAGCAAAAGTGAAGGAAACAACCTGCCTGCACCCCCCCCCCCCTCTTTACCCCCGCATCAAAAACGAGAAAATAAAAAAGAAAGAAAGAGAAACTTTGTGATAACAATATTAAGTGCAAGTCTAACTAAAACCAGCAACCCAAAATTCTACAAAATATGCATTAGCTAAATAAGCAACAATGCATTTTAATTTTTTCTTAATGATCCATTCACCTAAGGCACGACAGGATGATTCTATGATCACTTATTTTGGACAGCTAACATATTATAACAAGAATAAACAACCGTCGACTATTTATAGAACAAACATATATATACTATACTCAATTGTTTTAAAACAAAAAAAAGAAAAGGAATTCAAAATTGCTATTTGTTGCATGCTTTACAAATTCTTTTCTACCCGGGAGTAAATATTTATGTTTCAGCAAATAATGAATCAAAATAAAAACTGAAATATACAGTGTGTGACTAAAATACATGTACATAGGCTCTATCCTTTCAAAATTCTTTTCTTTTGTGGGTAAATATTCATTAAAAATTGGAAAAGAGATTGCAAAATGTCTTGAAAATGAAAAATGCTTTTGGAGATCTTGAAGACTGAACACATTTTACCAAAAAAACTTTCAGAAGGGCTGTCATGCCATACTTTTATTTAAACAAACTATGACCAGGTTAACAAAAAAGATAAAATAAAATGAGTCAAAGAAACTTGCTGTACCTCTTGTTATCAATTAGTATTTCTGTTCACATTAAGAGAAAGACATTCAGCAAAAGTCTTTTCTCAGACTACATAACAAGACAAATGGATATAATAATGACAGATTGATGAAGGATGAGGTAATGTTTGAAATTTTTTTTTTAGTACAAATAAAAATGAATTCAAGAGACTCATTGTAACTTCAAACTCAATTAATTTAACAACTCAGGACAGTTTCCCTTTTTATTTGATCTTGAGAAAGTATATGAATACATGCACTTCATGCATTCACTCACACTCACACACTGGTTGGTTATTTACTGGAATTAAGCATATCCTCAAAAGATCTAGGAACTGACACTGACAGAAAATGGATATGAGAAGAAAGCTAGATGTCTGACAAAATACTTGTAATGGAAGAGAGTAATGATAGGAACAAAGGACACCTACACTTGACAGCAGATATTCCATTACTGGCACACACACTGGAATGGTTCAAAATTAAGAAATGTACTGGTTGATTGATCTATATGTATCATTCATTTGAAATGCCTACATATTATTCAGGGACACAGCATAAAATTTGAGACGATGTCATACCACCAAATAAATATATATATACTTGTATACTTGTTTATATATATGATCGTATTGTTTTCTTTTCAACAAAACTAATTTGTATATTTCCAAGTGAAAATGTAGTAAAAGACAATAGTGGCTTAGAGAACAATGCATAGTATCAATGCAGCCACAGCAAAAATGTCATGCACAATGCTAATACAAATTAAGGAAACCCCGTGAATCTTACAATAATATGTCAATAAGGAAAAGAGAAAAAGTAGAGCTCCTTTACCATGCATATCCATCAAATCATGCTCCTGTTTTTACGTCCTGTGATTGGAGTGAAAAGAGCAGCATCTATCCAACAGGAGTATCACTCTAATTTACTAATTTATCATCCGTACTCCAAAGAACCAACCACTTGATCTAACTATAAGGGGTTTCTACCTCTCTTCAAAACTTGAGGAAGGCAAAAGATGAGCACTGCCCTAATAATGCTCCCCCAATCTATCTTTAAAACAAAAACAAACAACAACAACAACCACAAACTACGTTCCAGGTTTTTAATTTCTTTGCCCATTATGAACTACACTTACAGATTATGGGACAACCATTTATACTTTTATACATAGTGCCTTCCCTTGCATTGTTTCAGAAAATAATGACAATTCTTTTGGTGTAATTGGACTGAGCACATATACAAATTCATTCATTGATTAGTATACTAATTCACTGCCTCACTGTCTGAATCAATAGTCACACAAAGAGAGGAAGCCCTGATGATGATATTGGGTATGTTCTTCTAAAATACAATTTAACATCCCTTTCACGTTTTTGGAACATGCATTACATTGAGCAACTGCTCCAAATTGATTAATTTAGAACATCACTTTTCCACAAGCATGGTAATCATTGACATTGATCATCAATTTAAACAGCATAAAGACAATTAGTGCTTGCTTAAGGGGAGGGACGGGTTCTGACAGTCTTTTTCTTTACATATCAATATATGTCATGTTATACAATATAAATAGAAGTAATACCTAAGTAAGAAAAAAATATATCACAAATTAGCAGATCGATCACATGGCTGCCATGAAAACGGCCGCCATCTTGGATTTCAAGCTAGATTTTTATGCATTTTTTTAAAGGCATTGTCGCTTTTATTTTTTTTCCAGTATTGCAATCTCATATTTTGCAAACAAAAATTATACCAAGACATCAATTGCACCATGTATTTGTTTAGGGCATTTGCCAAAGTTTTTGATTTTGAAAATGTGCAAATAATAAGTAGAAATTATTGTTCAAAAATTGTTTAACATAAATTGGTCAATATTTTAGAAACTATCAAAAATATCCTATAAGTAATACCTTGACATATTCCACAATGTATCAAATACTATCATACAAAATATCAAAGAAATCTGTCCATTTTTCAGTAAGAAGATACAAAATACAATAGAAAGTAAATCTCAACTGAAATAAGGGACTGGTATGAACACACAAAATCAACGCTACAAAAGCAATACCCCCCAGAATGTCACTGTGCCGCATATTGCAATTGTCTCCTATGCTCTCTTTTCACATTGGACACTGGCCTTGCCTCATAAATCCATTTACATAAGCTATGATTATGATGCTTCTATGAGGGAAGAGAGAATACTATATATCAGTACTAAGGCCAAGCATGTTTTAAATGTTTCTACTGCTGGGCACTTTTGAAGAGTCAACCTTTTATCTTTCACCTCTGCTATGGCAAATCACAAATGCATGGTACACTAGCTCATCAAATAGAGCCAAATGTGTTGTCGCTAGTCACATTACACTAGTGTGCCACATTAAATGAGATAAAGTTAGAGTGTGGTAGAAGCCGAACAGTAGTGTACATAGGGATGTTCTAATGCTTCTAATACAAAAACCTCTCACTGCACAGCCTTGACCTTTAGCATGTACATATTAGACAATTCAAATGATACCAAGCTTACCGGTGTAATTATGATACAGAGGGCTAAACATACCCATCTATTTCAACAATTTTATGTCAATTTCATTTTAATTTGAACATTAAATTTAAACCCTATTTCCAAATTTGAAAAATAATGTAAAATGTAAATTATACATAAAATTGTTGGTTATACTTTAAAATCTTGTAGAAGAGTGATTAAACTGTCTAAAAATATTTAAACCCAAAATCAAAATAGAACCAGTCCCTGCCCTTGACAAGAAGCAAGAGTATGATACCATATCATCCTTCCAAATTGAGAAGAGTTGGCATGCATTAACTTCATCTAACCTTGTATTTCTTTCTTCATGTCTGCTTACCAATTGAACAAACAATTATGGAGTACCGACATCAATGTAATATAGTCGGTAGTCGACTATGCTTGTAGCGATGTCATTGGGAGACCAGAAAAAAGATCGCTACATCCAAAGTTCACAAGAACCATTGGAAGAATTCAAGGGAAATAATCCCAGTACATGTACTCAAACTCATTGTAGAGTTTATATTGAGCCTTGCAATGTTCCTTTACTTTCATTATGCCCGATACAATATTTGGTGATATTCCGAAGTCAGACGCAGCATTCTTTTGTTTTTGTCCATTTTCAATGGCCTCTATCAGATCAATTTTTCTTTTCAAGGAAAGCACAATACGTTTTCCTCCTGTCACTATATTATACTATCACTATCAGTATTATCAGCACAGGTACACACCTTGCACATCGAAACATACCAACGCTGGCGCTAGACAGCACACACAGTGATGTCAGTGACACACGCCACATGCACAATGCATTGACTCGGGCAAGGAGTGGGAGAGACAGGACTAACCGTGTTTGCTCGTGGCCTTCTCAACCATGGCCATGGTTTGCTTCGCTCGGCATTGTCTGTCACTTAGGCAAAGGGCCCGAGGCAGGACCTACACATTTATGTAGATACTGTAGTATTAGTATCATGTGGTATGTAGGCTTTCCTAAGAGATGAAGACAGAGACAAGGGAAAAATCGTCAAAACCATTGTATTTTTACTATAAACGTTATGGGCCGGGGATAAGAATATGCATCACTACAACCGTCAAGAAGGATGTAGTGAATTTGGTACAACCGTTTGAATTTTATTGAGTTTGTGTTATATCGGTGCCCGTTCCACGGAAAAAGATCGCTACGTCCCAAGATCTTTACAACCAACTTCGCTACAAGTGGAGTCGACTGTATATGGATTTTTCTTCTTTTTTTTTTAAATAGCTTTGGATAAATTCCACTATCAAAGTATCTTCCAACGTCAAATTGTCAATGTTACTTGCAATGACAATGCTCTACTTTGAAGATGTGCACAATGTCATATTATCACTGGGTTTCTGGGTCACAGAGCATGTGATGAGAAAAATATAATTTTAGAAATTAGAGGACGGTCTGGAAATGTCAAAGTCAAAACGACAAAGACTGCTACGTCACCAAATGGCAATATCCACTTGCCGTTAGCATTCATCAATATATTCTGAGAAACGTTGAATTGAATATCAGTCTCATTGTGGAATAATATCAAGAATGGACAATGCATGACAATTAAAAATACCCTTCCATTTCTATATTGAACCCTCATATACTTTCAATCTTCGTCAGTGAGAATGACTCATTGATTTAAGTGGTACAGTGCATAGAGAGGATACTCAATATTATTTTCGCTCTACTTATCAGTGAATCAGTGAACAATTTTCAATTGAATACAATTATCCAAACACACTAGGGATGTGATTTCTAGCATAGTAAATCAAATGAGTCTAATTTCAATTTCATATATCTTAAGCTGAATTCCATAACATGCATTACAAAGTTTTATTTATTTATTCAAACATACAAATGCAGACTTTAAAAAAAAATCTGTGACAGAAAACAAAGTAAAAATTTTAGTTAGGGGGGATTAAAAATAAGACAGAGGGGTGAAATGATGAAACAAGAAAACAAAAAAACAAAACAAAACAAAAAAACAAAACAAACAAAAAACAACAACAAACAAAAAACAACACCCCTCCACTAAAAAACAATGAAACAAAACATACCATCTTAAAACTCTTTTACAATGCAATGGAAAAAGATAATAATAATTGCAACAATACAATCAAACAATTAACTGTTAAACATTTCAAACTTAATGAGTTAAAATTTCAGTCAAATAAGAAAGTCTTCTTCACACAAATTACAAATTTAATTCAATATTAAGAAAAAATAGCATCTTTTTCCTTGGTTTTTTTTGTTTCTTTTTTGTTTTTTGTAATGAAATATTATACATACATATTTCATATTTCATATTCATATGATTACAGAGGATTATATATTATATATTTTATATATATTCAACAGCTAATTATACAATTTTAATTTTTTTTTCTTTTTACAAAACAGTGAAGCAAGCAATAACATTATTTTCTCCCGTATTCATCTCATTTCACATTTTTTAACTTATATGAATAATTTTTTTTTAAGAAAAACATTAAAACACAACTTGTTATAATCAATTCATTGGTTTGGCAGTATGTTATAAACATCAAATTCAGGGCAGGATTGAAATCATGATTTCACATGATTGGAGCACAACAAACACTGAAAGACAAAATGAGTAAAAAAGAAAATATATATAATAAATCAAATGATGAGGAGAAATGTCAAATGAAAAACATTGCTTAAACGTCTAACATAGAAACATTTCTCAACATACAAGATGGAGACAGAGACTATGATAGTTCATCAATAAAGGCTTCTTGCATTCATTTATAAAAATCAAACAAAACAAATGGACACACACACACAGAAAAGAAGAAAGTCATGAGAAAGGTAATTTATATATATATGAAATAGTATGTATTTGGCCATTGATAAGTAAATAAAACATAGTGCTTTAAACACTCATTGATAAAGAAATTCACTTCAAAAGTTTGCCAGGATCATCTTCTACTTCAATATGGTTTCATAACACTGTAATTTCAGTGACAATTTCTGCTACATTTTGGAAAAATGGCACAATCTAATGAAATTATTGCGTAAAACAGCTGAATTTCTTCATCAAATCTTAAAGTTGAAATTATTATTCATACAATTATTAATACATTACACTCCCAACCCACCTATATATCTCCCCCTTACAAACATACACAATATCAATCCCATCTTATTAATTTTTTCATAGCACTGAAAGATTTTCTATGAGACAAAAAAAAAGTCTAAAAGTAAACAAGGGTGGACATATACTGTAGCAAACAAAATTGGCTTGGATACTGAATAAATGTGGCCAAGACACTTTGTTGACAGTGAAACAAAGAGAGATATTATGAGAAATTTGAAATGGCAACAATGTCAGAGCAGGAATCATTTAGAGACAAATTGAATAGCTATCTAGACCTTCAAACCGTATCAATACCCTCTCCCTCCCACCTCCATCCCCCTAAAAAACAAAAAACAAAACAAAAACAAAACATGACAACAAACAACACATCACCCCCTCCCCCCAAAAAAAAATCGCAACAAAAAACAAAACAAAATACAAAACAAAACAAAAAATGAAATAAAACCCAACTAAAAACCAAAGCAGCCCACTATATTAGAACTGACAAAATGAATTATTAAATGGACTTCAAGCTTGCTCAGTACATTGGCAAGCAAAATTATATCTCACTATACTTTTTATAATAGGTGTACACTGCAATTTTAGCAAACAGAACAAAGAAATAAATGAAACAAAGACAAAAGCGTATTTAATAAATTAATCATCAAGCATTAAGTTCATTGGCTATTCAAAAAAAAAAAAAAAAAAAGAATTAAAAAAAAATTGCAGAGTGAAAAGGACTGCAATAAAGATCTTTAGCAATGATGCTAGTTTTCACTAGAACTAGTAAACTTGTAGAAGAGTATGTTATGATTGGATATGGTGATAAAAATTTGAAATGCCCCCAATTTGAGTTTGGTCTTGTTTTTCAACTTTGTTATTTTCACTAAATTTCACATTTATAAAAATAACTTTTTTAAAGGATCTTTCTTAAATGTCTACTTCAATTTTCAGTTTTGTGTCTGGCCTTGATATAATAGATTTGTATCAGTTACATCCCTTAGACAAAGGAGAAGCTCAGTGCATATAATGGATAAGATGTATCATCCCACCAGTCTTTACTTCAAAAAAAAAATAAATATATATATTAATAATTAACCTGCGATTTGACAGGAACGTGGATTTTTGAGAGATGAAGCTAAGTATATTTAGAATTAGAAACTGGAGAAGTAAAAAATGGGTTTACAAAATCAAATGAAGGAAAATACAATTAAAAACTTTTATTTAAAGTGGTATACAGATCTTGGAGGTGAAAATTAAGCAAAAGAAATTATCTTCTTTGAACACAATAAGCTTGGAATATTCAAAGACCTCCGACATAAAATGGGGAACGTTCTAGGATAACTAAATAGGTGGTTTGTGGAGAGAATTTGATTCTAATCAAGGATTATGATACTGATAAGAAGGAAAACAGGAATAGGCATATATATATTTTTTCCTAAAAAGTATAGAAATTGGAATCATTATAAGTTGTCAAGAGAAGTAAATTGTTCCAGACAAAAAATATCAAAATGTCTCGAAAGAGACCAAAAAAAAAATCTTTGAACTCCTTCCCTGCGTCGCCAGAGTCTGCCTCAGGCCATTCATGTGACTATAATGCCTATAACCCAAGGAGCCTCAAAGAGACAATACTGTGTCAAGTTTGGAAGGGGCTATATTAATGAATGACCTCCCCTTATAGAGTAACATTTGGGGAACCTGTAGAAATAGAAAGTGAAAGTAGGCGTCAGATCATAATCTGCCATTTTTAAGGAATTTTTTTTTCTTGATTTGTCTTGATTTCATTAACAAAAACTAATCTTCATTGTCCAGGCTATATGCCTTCTGTTCACAGCTTCAGAGGTATTAGAAGAGCTCAATAATGATCTTGATAGTGATGACTGTGATTTTGATGAAGGTTGTATTGTGAAACATGAGGATGAAGAAGACGAAGAGGTGTTTACAAACTTTCCTAGAAATGCGATAGGAGTAGGAGATGATCATGTTGACATTGAAGAGTTACCACATATGACAGAGAGTATCCCAAAGTAATTCAGATATTGAAGATGTAACTCTGACTCAATCTAGATCAGTATCATCGGATACTGCTGATGGTGAAATATGAAGCCTCTATGTGAAAAACTAACCAAGTTATGGTCAATTTAGTGAAGGAACTCATTATTACATGCTTGCTCCTATGCACCAGGGGATATTACTCTGGAGGGAAGGGGTAAAGACTCATAAGCCTTTGACAGAGAGACTAATTTTCTATACTAGGAATTTTCTCAGTCTCTGCCTTGACATAAGGACTTTATCTCTCTCTAACAAAAAAAAACAAAACAAAAACAAGAACAAAACAAAAAAACAACAACAAAATCCATCAACATTCTTTTTGTCCCAGTAGATGTTTTATAAGATCTTATGGTCTAGATTCTTCAAAGGGCATTGAACTTCAATGCTGAAGTTGATGTGAAGGTTGTTGATCTTCAATGCTGACATTGACATGAAGAGGAGAAAGTCAGTCAACCATATCACATGAGATCCATCAATGCATATCAATATGACCAAAACCATTCACAGACATTATGTGACAATGAAAGAAATCGTATTACATTGACCAAAGCATTGCATTTTCACAGAACTTTTCAAACAAATTAGCATGGGACTAGTTTCACATATAGATTAATGATGAAAATGAAAGACAAGAATATGATTTTAAAGAAACCTTGGAAAAAATGTCTTATTTTCTCTTATTTTCCCCCACTTTCCCACCTAAAGAAAACAAAAAACAACACCCCCCAAAAAAAACAAAACAAAACAAAACAAAAAACAACAAAAAACAAACAACAACAAAACAATAAAAACAAACACTAAACACAAAAACCAATCCACCCCAAAACAAACAGCAACAAAAAACAAAGA
>JBBPDF010306012.1:0-11465 GCA_037974715.1 Lomanotus vermiformis | reverse complement strand
GGAAAAAAATGTTGCAAAAGCATAACTATGGTTTTCTGATATGGTTTGCTTTCGTCTCTTAAGGAAAAAAAATATGACAATGATCAATGGTTGCCAAATAAATTCTGATATAGATATATCCAAATAGATAGTGAGATGGATAGATAAATAGACAGACCGACAAGACAGATAGATAGTTATGAATAAAAAGAAAAACTGATAAACACTCATTCAATAAGATTGCTTTTTATAGAGATAGATGTTTTAAGAAACAGTTCAATTCCCTCAAACTCATTTATATTCAATTACAGATTATGCCTACTATGATATATTTTCCTTATAATGCTATCATAAAGATCTTTTCTTCTAGGATCCTTTCATTTCCCAACTATATCTCGTAATTATGTCTTTGTTTCCACTTCAAAAGAACATTATTGTTGTCATAGTCTGATCGTCAGCTTTGTCGAAAGACAATTTATAGGAGGGACAAAAAATATGTTATTTGCCTATTTTTAGTCCAATGATAACTAAACTGACATGGTACACTGATTACCATAGCTACAAAACGTGGTAAGCTTAAATCAGCATAAATTTGAAGACTATGACAAGCAGCCAGCGCTGGTTGGACAATGGCAGCATAACATCAAAAGGACTGATGTGATGATTGGCACATTTCTTGTGTAGATGTGATATGAAATTAGCCTCAATTTAAGCCAATAAAATTCTACCTGATTTTGCGACTAGACTGTTAGACTATAACAATGGCAATATGTCATATAAATGTTGATTTTTTATCGAAAAGCAATACATAACTTGTAAGAGGTGTATACGTATCTTTGGAATATAAATCATCATTTAGTCATTCATTCAATTTTTTCCTTCATGCCTCTTGTCTTCACCATATCTCCTCCCACCCACCATATCCATCACTGAGTTTGGACACACACACATACAATACATGCAATCATATATAGGCAAATAACCCCATTTTATATTTTGTCAGATAACGAGCCAAAAATGAAAGGACCATTAAACAATCTTCAGCATTTTGTTACATATCCCAAATATATGAATGAAACAGTACAAATAATCAAATTTGTTTCAAATGCATCTGTATGTGTTTTAGTCAAAAGAAGTAAATGTTATAAGCTGTTAAACAGAAAGTGAGCTTAAAACTAAAACACAATTTAGTCTTGTCAAGCCCTCATAAAAGCAAGCTCCAGAGAAAGGAAAGCAAGATTTAACCAAGACTTGATCTTAAAAGACTAAAGGGGCTAAACAGGGATGAAAAAGCACAATTTGTTAATTATCAATATAAAACATATACATTCTATAGAGAAATGATAAAAGAATATCACATGAAACGTATGTGTCCTTGGCATACGGCCTTATCAGGGAAAAACAAAGATCTGCTTGCGCCATTCACTGGGTCAGCTTGCAAATGTGGCCAGGTAAAGTTTGGACATCCAAGCCTGAAATATAAACAAGAAATAAAAAGAAGAATCCATTGAAATTCAATGCTATGAACTGAATGACTGAATCAATTCTAAATTGTTATTCATATAAGGCCCCCCCCCCTCCCCCCGTCCAATCCCACAGAATGAAATGAAAATGATTAACCATGTTGGATCCAAATGTCACATAAAAACATACCGAGGGAAAACAGAGAGAGACAAAATGGCTTCGCCTGGTAGCAGCTCATCTTCCACTTCCTTTCTCCTATTCCATTGATGGAAAAATTCAAAATAGATACATTTTTACTAAATGTAATAAAAATTATAGCACAAAAAATCAGAAATATACATATATATATATAAATATATTGTAATTTATTTAGTTAACATCATGACATCAAATGGAAGGTGTGAGACAGACATTAAAAAACATAATGGGAAAGGTGAACTAGTGAAGGTATTTTTTGTTATGATGTAAAAGGAACATTTTCATGGACAATAACATATTCGAAGTAAATTAGACAGAAAGAAGGAATGATGGAAAGGAACATTCCATGGATATGTCATAAGAAAAGAGGGACTAGAATATTTGGTAAAGAGGGACTAGAGGATTTGGTAACAACTTGGAAATTTGAAGTCAAAAGAACACCTGGTAGACAAAAGAAGCCTGGATGTTGTATCTAACTTGACTGAGATAGGAGAAACAATATGACAATCAGGGAGATGAGAGGTCTTAAAGAGGGCAGGGTCAGGATAGCCAACACCCCCAAGCTTGGGAATGGATGATTGTCATAATGTAGGCATGTAGATGTATTGTTGAGACTGATAATACAAGGGATATAGAGCTACCATCAAGTTGCATTTATTTGGAGCCAATAATGGCTTTTAAAAGAAAATTGAATTAAAAGAAGAATCACAATTGCAAAAGACAGTTTCAGAAAAATGAGCCCTATCTTAAAAAATAGAAATGTCTCAATGGAAACAAAAAATAGAGTTTTAAAAGCATATGTGTGGTCAACACTGCTGTAAGGCTGTGAATGTTAGAATATATCAACAAGTATGAGAAAAAGATTAGAAGCAACAGAAATGTGGTTTGTAAGGACAATGTTAAGAACCTCATGGCAAGGTAAGAAGAGTAATAAAGCAGTACTAGAAGATGCAGGAGTAGAGAGGTCATTAATGAAGACAATCAGGAAAAGAAAGCTTAAGTTTTTGGGCCATATTATAAGTAGACATCAAGATCTTGAACATCTAGCCCTTAAAGGAAAAATTGAAGGGAAAAGGAGTCTAGGTAGACAAAGAATAACATATTTACAAAGCTTAAATCACTGGATGACTAATAAATCTAAAACTAATAAAAATAGTATGAGCTTTTTGAGATTGTCTGGGGATAGAAGTTAATGGCGTGCCATGATCACTGATGTCTGTATCAGACCTGGTACTTGAAGAAGAAGAAGAATGGCTTTTGGTGCAGAAATCACATGAAATCCAGAAATGGATTAAAAGCTTCAAGGCTTCTATTAGAAATGCCCCTGACAGCAAAGGGAGAATGTTTTAGTAGATACCTTTTTTCCATGTTAAATTGGACGGTGTTGAAATGAGCCATCATCCCTCCGTAGGGTTTGCCAGGCGTCCCTTCCACCATGTACTGGGCATACTCCCAATGCCACGAAGTGGGCACAGAGTTGCTGTCAATGTAACAAAGAGCAACTAGAATCATTAAACTGATAAATAAAAAATCATCCTCAAATGATTCATCCAGCCACAATTTTACCTGCTGTTGTGAAACATCAAATGATATCCAACAGAAGTTTCATAATTTCATTGTGCATTTCTATGGGTATTTCAGGATGTAATCAAATCATACAGATGTACAGTATACATGTTCCTCCCCAGTTCAACCACTGGCATATGTCCTCTCTTCCCCTCCACCATGCCTTCCAAAAAGAGCTTTTCTAAAGCGTTGTGTCCTTTCAGGGAACCAAAATAAGAGTTTATATTTTCTGATTAATTTTAGTTATCTTAGCTCCATAATGTTTGAGCTCTCATTAATGATAATGTTTATTTATAATATTTCATTCCGAATGCATTGATTTTACTTTGGCCGTTACTTTTTTTTACTATCCATGCTTCACATCCATATTTGTTGGGAAAATGCAGGTGTTTTCCATTTGAGATGAATGGTTTCAATCTTCCATATGGATAACGTTTTATCGAGTTTTGAACTGGCAAGAGCTAGTCTACTTCTGATATATCTTATTCCATTGGATTGGATCCTTGTCCCCCCCCCCCCTTCTCATATATCCAGTTGCCTACTTTTTCCATTTGTAAATCAATTGCGATATTGGCGGTATCAATTTTGTCAATAGCTGTGACCTTTATTCAATTTTTTAAAGTATTAAATAGTACTAAATAATAAATCATAAGGTATTTGAATATACAAGAGATAAAGTATAAGCCTACTCAGTCTTTTGTTTGGCTTTTTCCTCAAGGGCAGCAAGGACCTCCGGGGAACGGGTGGAAACATACACCTTTTTATTGACATCATCAAACTTCACTATCTGGTATTCAATCTGCAACAGGAAGAAATACATGTATAAACAGGGTGCAAGGTATCAACATTTGCAGGGGAAAACGTTATCAACATTTGCAGTGGAAAACAGTATCAACATTTGCAGGGGAAAACATTATCAACATTTACAGGGGAAAGCGTTATCAACATTTGCAGGAGAAAGCATTATCAACATTTGCAGCGGAAAACATTATCAACATTTGCAGGGGAAAACATTATCAACATTTGCAGGGGAAAACATTATCAACATGTTGCAGGGGAAAACAAGAGTAACACAGACCTGCCAAGTTAAGATTTTCAAATGTAGTAGTGGTGGATGGGGCATGATCTTCATCTTCTGTTTCTTGAATCAATTCAAGTCTATTTTGCCTCTATGCATTTATTATTGATTATCATAAGTAAGGACCAACATTATGCCTAAAGAGAAGTGTATATAATATAATGCTTAAAAACAGCCCTCTTCAATGTAATCGAATTCTCTTCCTTTTCAAGAGTCCTTCATTATTTATAACGCAAGGACAATTTCTTACTGGGCCTCTTAAAGCTGCACTACAATCTATGTGCAATTATCAGGTCAATAAAGTTTCTCAAAGTCCGAGTTATAGTGATGCTAGAATGATGTTTTATTTCATAATATTATAGTTGTTGTTGTCTTATTTGTACAGTATTAAAAATAGGGAATCCTGTGAATAGAATTGTGCTTGAAAGCGCTGAGCCTAGTTTAATGTGGTAATCAAGAGTGGTTACATAGCAAACGATCAACCAGTTGTTTTCTTATTGCTCATCGACAAGAATTATTTTAATTGTATACTGATTGTTTCAATTCTTAACAAGCGGACATTATCATTGGTAGCTACACTGTGCTCTAGTTTAGCCAACAATCAAATTACTTTTCTTGCTTAATCTGTTACCACAAGGTAAATGCGTGAGATACTCACAGGGAAATACCTTTATGGACAATTGAGCTGTTCCAGACTATGATCGGAATACATTGAAAATCTTTGTTCTGAGATAAACCACATGAAGATCTACAAACAGAAATGTATGGACCAAAAAACAATGAGAAGAGGAAGAAACTGCTTGTAAAGAGATGAGGAAAGGGAAAGCTTTCGCCGAGGTGGACATCTCAATTGAAATAATTGATGTGTTGGGCGACACTGGAATTGACATTTTAATGAAGACAATCAACATTATATATGAGAAAAGAGTCTTGCCAAATGAATTGAGAAAATCTACATTCCTAACACTTCCATAAAAGCCCGGTGCCATTGTTCGTGTTCAGCATAGCTCGATCAGCATTATGAGTCAGGCAACATACTCTGGAAAATAATGAGAAGAATAAGAAAGTAATGAAATAGCAACAGCAATTAGCAGTGAACACTTTCGCTTTGTGAAAGAAAAAAGGAAGAGTCAACAGTTTTTACTCTCAAGGCTATAATGCGTACTGGAACCAAACATATGCGTCAAAGTTGATGACAAAACGTCCCAATTTTAAACATCACTAAAGGAGTAAGACAGGGATGTGTCCTCTCACTAGGCCTTTTCAAGCTATATAGTAAATATATCTTCAGAGAGACTGAGGACATGAGAGAAGTTAGTGTTGGTGGCATGAAATGAGCCTGCGTTACGCAGACAATGCAGTCTTGATGGCTTACACACCAGATAATATGCAAGGAATTCTGGATAAACTAGTGGAAGTAAGTGAAAGAAAAGGACTGATGTTAAACATGAAGAAAACAGAATGCAGTGTATCCTGTAAAGAAAATATAAATATCAACCTTTCAAGTTAACAAGCAAAGGCATTAACATTAAACAAGTTGAAAGATTCAAATACCAGAGGTAAAATATCTCAAATGACTGCAAAGACGCCATGGAGATTAAACAGAGAATAGCAATTGCAAAGGATATTCCATAAACTCAGGCCTATTATCAACAATAATGCAAGACTTAAAATGAGCACCAAACTACAAATAGCACAAACATGTCCTCCAAGCACTTTTATACGCATGTGAAACTTGGACCATAGACAGAATTGACAAAATGACTAGAATCTTTCGAAATGGGGATATACAGAAGATTGTTGAAAATACCCTGGACTGCATTAGTAAGAAATGAGAAAGTGTTAAAGGGAAAAGGTAGAGAGAGAATATTGTTGGGTATGATCAGACAAATGTAAGTGTTTTTGGACACATTCAGAGAGGGGATGGAATTGAAAAACTAGTAACATCAGGTTTTGTTGAAGAAAAATGAGCCCATGGAGGATAACATATGACATATATTATAAAGTACTTAATATATATATATAGAATATGTTATAATAATTCAGAAATAAAACATTAAATTTCACAAGTGTTTCAAATATCTTTAAAACCTCACTCACTTCATCTCCCCAATAGAGTACATCCTTTGTGCGGCTCTGTAACTTTCGATATTGAGCCAAAAATTGTATAATTCCATGCTTCCGCACATGGTCAGCATGCTTCTTGGTATCTTCCCACGATAATGGAGTTCCAATAGACAATAAACCCATTATGAAGATCTTTTACACAACCTGCAAGTCAAGAAATCATAGATTAAATAAAAATCTCACTCTGAGGAGGTGGAAGCACAAGCTGTGATTTGTTTGTCAAAATGCAAGAAGGTGGATGTCACATGACATGACAAACGGGAGTCTAAACACTACCACCCCAAATCTTGAGTAACAAACTAATATCGGTCATCATAAAATGTATGATGAATCTATTCTTTCCAAGATTCAAAACCAAGATTAAACTGAAACTGATTCAAATAACTCTAGTGCTCAAAATGTGTTCCATGTTAGTCCAGTCTGGAATGATGTATGGTATGGAATGAATGAAAATTAACATAAAAAATGGTTGTTTTGTATGTTGCATATTCCACAGAAAAAGAGAAGACTGACAGTCAGACAAGCATCAAGAATTAGTATTGTACTATGTATGATTGTATGTTATAGTCATAAGTCCCCATGCCTGGCACCACGATGACAGCATGTGTTTGTAATAGTAATAGTAAAGTAGTTTTTGCGAGAGTGCCCTCCAGCTGAATGCCTGTTTTGTCTTTAGTCTAAGAGCCCGCTATTTTGATGAAACTGATTTTTTACAATCAGAGTCGTCACTGTAAGTGCCCACCTTTGAAGCCATCTGCCGCCTTAGTGCCCGGTATGTCGGGATGGTGTCAATAAAAAAAGCTATGATATATCAACTTACTACAGATACAGTAACCACGAACATTTGTCTAGAGTTTGCTAGGATGTCAAAAGGCGTCCCTCCTGATCACTTTTCCCATCCCTTTGAGTCTGGAACAGGTAACAAATGAATGCCCCCATTGCTGGTCCAAAATATGTGTAAATATAAAATAAGAGGCAAGTCGAGAGAGATACATTTTGATAACTTTAATGTATGCTCATACAGGTAGAGAGTAGCGCGTCTGTGTCTGACGACAGACAAGTTACACTGATAACACATCCAGTCGGCTATCTATTTTCTCTCACTCGCTCCTGAGGCATTCCATCCCATGGTTAGTACTAGAAACTTGATGTTAGCATGTTAGCCATAAGTACAATCATACCACATGATCTCCCCTTTCTAAGAAAGTGAAAGTTTAGGGTAAAGGTGGAAGACATCGTAGGCCATAAAGTGTAATACAATATATGTACCTTGTTCTGATCTAGGCTGTAAAGTGTTAGGTAGCTCTCTATAGGATAGGCTTGAATGAATACAAGTTCATTGTTTAACATAGGATTAGGAAAATGTTAGAAATAGAAACGAAGATAGTGCCTGTTGCTATCGTATGGTAAGTTAAGGAAATGGACTGTAGGCTACATGAAGTAATGGTTATTTCTGTTGGCCTTATAATGCATGCTTGTTTTCTGCTTGTTAGTATTAAGCTAATTAAGTATTAAGTGTTCCTGAGACTTTATCTAAGTACTATTACATTCACTACTACACTTTGTAAAGTAACAAAATGTTCTTGTTGAGTTACTACTGCAAGTCCATGCGTGTTGCTGTCTTTATTACTCTTCCGTGACTGCTAACACGTGGCTGTGAGGATGGAACGAGAAACAGATGATGGAGAAGATTCAGGGCTTCCATCATTTTGTGTGACAAGTGTAGGACTGTCAGATTGTTTCTGTTGTTCCTCTGTACCAGTAGGGATGGATATGAGGTGACTGCGATTGCGATGAATGATTTGACTGTTTTTGGTCTGTACATTGTATGACCAGGGATTTGGATGTCTGCTTATGACTGATCCATGTTTCCTGATGTCTTTGATGTAGACTTGTTCACCTTCATGTATATTAGGAGCAGATTTGTCTGCATGGCACTTGTGAAACGAATAGCACTGTGATACTCCATACCTCTCCTCCTTTCCAAAAAGCGATGGCAGATCCATGTTCGATGGCTCCAGATTCCTTTGAGGTATCAGCACTTTGGTTTGAAGCTGTCTGCTCATAAGTAGTTGGCATGGAGCATAGCAATTTGGAAGAGGCGAAGAGTGATACATGAGAAGTATGCGATGTATGGATCCTTTATTTTCTGAAGAAGTTTTTTAAAGCGTTGTTTGATGCATTTGAAAACAGCATTGTGAGCCTCATTCCAGATCCACATCGAATCTTTTTTGAACAGTTTATGGAGTGGTGCAGTATCAGATGCCAATGTTGATGTGAATTTTGACAGTCTTTTGGCCATGCCAAAAATTTTTGCAGTTCAGTAAAGTTGGTGAGAGCAGGAAAATGTAGAATGGCTTCTACTTTCTTTTCGTCTGCTCAAATGCCTGCTGAACCATCGATGACATGTCCGAGATAACAAACTGAAGTTTTCAAAAATTCACACTTTTCGTTGAGTGTTAACCCAGCATGTTGTAGCCGTTGTAAGACAGCTCTCACATGACTATTGTGAGTTGAAATATCTGGAGCATGTACGATAATGTTATTGATATGACAGATTACACCATCTATACCAGAAAGGATTTCTGAAACTCTCCTTTGGAATATTTCCGATGCAGAGGATATCCCAATGGGAAGACGATTCATGCAAAATCTCTAGAAAGGTGTTAAAAATGTTGTGTACAGAAGAGATGTTTCATCGAGGAGTACCTGCCAGAATCCACTATGAGCGTCTAGCTTAGTGTAGAACTTTGATTCCGACAGCCTTGCTATGTCTTCGCCAATGGAGTTGAGGGGATGCACTTCCCTGAGAATAGATTTGTTCAGTTTGTCAAGTCGATGAAAATATGCAGATGGTACCGTTAGCTTTGGGGACGGCTGCCATAACGGAACATCATGCTGTCGGTTCAGTGACCAAAGAAATGATGCCCTCCACCAGCACGCAATCGATTTCTGCCTCAACTTTGGGCAGAAGAGGATGAGCGATTTTTCTCGATGTATACAGACACATCGGTGTGACCTCGTCTCAAATTTGTATTCTATAACGATTGAAGGTTTCTTTACTAAGCCCTTTGAAAAGTGATGGAAATTCTTGTAAAAAATCTGGCCCCTTTGAATCTTTGTTATTTGCAATATTGTTTATTCTTGCTACCAAACCTAATTTAACGCAAGCACTTCTGCTACGCAATGCATTTTATTGATTTGATAGTACAAACAGCATCGATGACTTTTCCTTTGTAGAAAAGTTTGGCAGGAAGTATGCCAAGGGGTGAAAGAGGAGTATCGCCAGCGCCCTTGAGCATCTTGTCACAAGGTTGTAGCGTGAGATCTTGGGCCCATTTGTCTCCTACTACTGAAAGTGCAGCACCAGTGTTGAGTTTGAATGATGTTGGTTTGCCATTATTGATGATGACTGACCATGTGTCGACAGGTGGAGCATTTCGCAGATCTTGCTGGACATGACTGTCTGGTATGGGCAGGGATCCTTCCACAGAAGTAACACTTTCTTCCATCATGGCGATTACTTGTTTTATAAATGCTTTGGTGTCGGGTGTAATTGCTTTTCTCTCGTATTGTGAGTGAACTTGGTTGAGCTACTGACCTGGTCTAAGCGTGGACGCAGTATTTCCTGGCTTTCCGCACGAGCCTCCAATTGCTTGCTTATATAAATGTGAGGCTTCCATAAGGCTTTGTTTTCCTTGGAGCTCTTTTGACAGGTCGTCATCTCTTACACCTGATACAATTCTGTCTCTGATTATAAAACACTTCCTAGAGAACCGTAATTGTAGTCCAGCGCTAGTTTATGTAGGTCTTGAGAATAAAATTACCTATATTTTCCCCTTACAGCTGAATTCTTCAGATTGAATTTAGCACGAGCAAAGATAATGTTCTTTCGCCCGTGAAAGTGTGCGTCGAACGCAGCTAGCAGGTCTTCAAATGTAGCATTATCTTCCTCAAGGCCCATTGTGGCAAAGATGTCATCAGCAGTGTCCGTCATAGTATATATAAAAGGGCACTCACCTGCTCAAGATTGTTCTTACGATCTAGACCAGTTAATGCTCGGTACCGGAGGAATTGTTGACGCCAGCGGGGCCATGCCCCAGCATGTCCATTGAAGAAATTAAGCAGGGGAAATTCAGGTGCCGACAAGTAGGAGTACTGTCGACCATTGAATAAAATACTTCGACATCGGAAGGTTCACAATCCATTTTAGACAATTGATGAGGGTGTAAAATACTAAATATGATATTATATTATATCTAGATCTAGTAATCCAGTGGAGAAAACAACACCGCTGTCACCACATAAAACCACATTTATAGAAAGTTTGCACGGCTGCCACCATAGAGAATATATAGAATGTTTTGGTACAAAATATGTGTAATATAAAATAAGAGGCAAGCTGAGATAGATACGACATTTCGATCAATTGTGTTATGCTCATATAGGTACAGAGTAGCCTGTCTGTGTCTGACGATATATATTACCATATAATGCAAGTTACACCGATCGCACGTCCAGTCGGCATATATCTATTTTCTCTCACTCGCTCAGGCATTCCATCCCATGGTTTGTACTCGGTACTCAATGTTAATATGTTAGCCACAAACAAGTATTAGTATGATTGCACCACAACTGGACTGTAAAAATAACTCTGAAGTCCATCTTTAATACTGTAAAAATAGCCCAAAAGACAGTTTTTACGGGACTGTAAAAATAACCACTGCGATCTATATTAGACGTCAATATGAATGAGAATGAGAGAGCCAAGTAGGCTATAATAGATAAGACCTCTCAAACATTGAGACAAGCCCCCTATCTTGAGTGGGTCCTTGAATCTGTAATGGGAAATGATTGAAAGGTGTCCAATATGCCTGATATAAGCTCATAAGAACTAGATCCAGATTTAGATCTAGAAACTAGTAGATTTATATAGATCTAGATCTAAATCTAGATCTAACCTAGATCGATCTAGAATCTAGGCCCTCTCTAGATCTATACAAGTAACAATGTACAGTAACATGCTTCTTGAGTGCCTGTGTTAAACTTACCC
>JBBPDF010304912.1:0-11468 GCA_037974715.1 Lomanotus vermiformis | reverse complement strand
TTCCTTGGGCAAGAAAATTCACCCCTATTGCCCACCTTGGCGGCGCTGCACTGTGGCTGACGCTTGGGTCTATCCCACTCTTCCTTCGGGATAGACCCTAAAACACATTCTCCCCCCGGAGCTAATAAAGGGTTCTTCTATCTAGCCGTGCCAAGTTGCTTCTGGTCTTTCCAGTTCGCATACAATCTCTCTCCATTTTATGTCTATCTATACACTTACCAACTGTACCTCAAACTCAAACGTTGTTGCTGTTTATCTAGTCTATTAGGCTACGTAGCCAACTGGTCCTTTCGTTGTCTTCCCCTTCCTCTTTCCGTCTACCCATTTAAAAGCATAGACAAAATGATTCCCCCTTTTGAGATATTTATTACCACAAGAAACTTTCACTTTTACTTTTGTCATTGAAATTTGTTTCGGTAGTGGTGGTGGTCTTGGTATCTATACCAAAACGTGCGTCATTACTTAATTCTTTTTATTTAATATACTTGAATGTCTTTCTCTTCATTGACATACTGATTATATAACCATAGCAAATTTGGTTTGAAAGTTAAATATATTTTAGCCAATACCTCAGTTCCTTGATTTTTGTTTATTTAATTTTTTAAAAACCAGATTAGCCCTGGATATGGACGGGACTTGTACAGGAGAGCACGGCATTGGGATGGGAAAACGTGGCCTTTTGGTCAAGGAGATTGGAGAGGAAGGCATAGAGGTCATGAAGCAGGTCAAGGCAACCTTTGACCCTAACGGCATCATGAATCCGGGAAAAGTTTTCTTCTAAGGCAAGGCTGATTTTTCTTTTTTACCCCAAGTTCAATGATTACCAGCAGTACACTGATTTCAATGATTCCCACAGGCAAAGACAAAATTTTTACTTCGACCAATGTGCCCATTAAAAAAGATTCATATTCTCCACATACTGCTGACCCTCTTGTTGAAAATTTTACAGAAATACAGGAGTGTTTGCAATGTACTTCAAATCTAAAGAAGGTGATCCTTGCGAATTTCGGGGTTTTTTTTGGGAAGAATTCCTAAACTCTATAAAATTAAATCTTATTATACAAGAAAAGTATTTTATTGTTATGCCTAGAATATATTGCTATATAATTTTCCTATTAAATTGTATTTCCCTTGACAGACATAAACATACACATGTATTGTATATTGACATTAATCCCTTGCTATTTTTTTAAGTTTCGTGTTTGCCATACAATCGTAAAAACAAAAGCATTATAATTGTGCAATTCAAGTTTCATAAATCCAAATTTTAGGTTCGTTTCAGGACAGTTTCAACTTTGATTGATCAATTTTCTAAAATAATTTATTCCAGGGACATCTCAAAGAATTGTTTGCTTTAATGCATCAATGTTTGTTGTTTACACTGTCCACATCTTGATCAATTAATTGTTCTTCTTTTGCTTTAAGAATTTTGACATGTGCATTTGTATTATACCTTAGCAGTTTTTCCATGTTTTTCAATTCACTTTAAACCGAATTATTAGAAAATCACTTGATAAAAACAAAGAAAAACATCACAACAATAAGAGATTAGACCAATGCAATACTCATATCAGTTATTTTCCCATTTTGTTTTTATTATTATAAATAGCACATGTAACAAACTTCATAAAATAAAAATTAAAAAGCAAGAATGAGACAGAAGAAAAGACACAAAAATATGTTCATTTGATTTGTTGAAAAAACTTTGCTATTTATAATCTATACAATAGGTACAATTCCCATTAGTCATCTGGATACTGGTATTAATTTAAATGAAGATCAAACAAACTGTAGAATCAGCCATTACATAATAATAATAACAATGAATTCCATTAACTAGGTCTTACAACTATCAAATCAAATTTAACAAGCCTGGATGAAATCAAATATGAGAATATTGTAAGTTGGATAACAGCAGGGAAAAACTCCTGTGTACATCGATGTAATGACTTTTGTCTTACAAGAAACAAAAACAAAACAAAAAACCAAAAAAGACAAAACACACACACACACACACACACATTGATGAACATAAACCACCCTTCCGATTTTTCTCTGAAAACAAAGCAAACCATAGATAGATAAATAGATAGATAGATAGATAGATAGATAGATAGATAGATAGATAGATAGATAGATAGATAGATAGCCATAAAGGACAGAAAGATGGAGAGAGAGAGAGAGAGAGAGAGAGAAAGAGAGAGAGAGAGAGAGAGAGAGAGAGAGAGAGAGAGTGTGAGAGAGTGAGTGTGTGAGTGAGTATAAAAAGAAAGTTAAAAAATAATGTCCTTTCAGTCTTTTGTGTAAGAATCAACAGAAAAATTGAAACGAGAAAAAATTTTTAAAAAATCTCTTGCTGCTCCATTACTCGATGAATTGAACCATTGTATGACCATATATATATATATATAATAGAAATTCAAATTCCCAATTATTTGCATGATATGTCCTTACATCGAAGTAAAAACAACATACTCAGCTAAAAGTAAAAACAACCACAAACAAATAAACTTCAAAATACTTCCTTTGTAAAAAATTGCTGCCTGTGTAATCAAATTATGAACATTGCAATCATCGATGTGTCATCTTTTGGAGGGGGTAGGGGAAAGAAAACATAATATCAAGTGACAACTGATGAAATGTTTAATTTACAATACCCAATACAACCATGTCAAATGTTCTTTGTTACTGCACAAAAGACACATCTATTTAAAAGAGGAAAATGAAAAGAAGCAAAAATATGTAAAAACTGAAGAAAAAAAAAGAATCAACAATGAAATCATAAAAAAGAACTAATAAAAGTTGACATACTCAGCAAAGAAGGGACTCTTGCTTTTATTTGTGTTACTCTCTTAATTATCACAAAAGACTCAGAGCTTACATGTCAACATACATGCACACATGGGAAGATTTGATCTTAATAATAGGATAGCTTGAATCTAATACGAAGAATAAAAATAAATTCCTAAATGCCTTCCATATCAATCATGTTAAATGCCTATATTACAGCACAGGCGTAAAATTTATTAGAAGTTATTTTGAAGAGATGCATTTGTCAAAATAATTGTCATTTTCTCAATTTTATCTTCCTTTGATGATGAATTAACCATATCACACTGAATATGAAAACAAACACTCATATAAGAATAGGGTGAGTGCAAGAAATGACTTTTTCATTTTCATAACCCCCTTAACTTATAAAATTGTAAGATCTATTTTATCCATTTCAATCTGCAATAATATTTACTGAAAATCTGTCAAATACCTCAACCTTGCCAGTTGTTAGTTGTGAAATTAATACTAGTTTAATATATAAGCTAAAAGAGAGAGACCAAAAAAATTGACACATCTTGCACTCATCCATGATCAAAGCAGATGGCTAATAGAAGCCATGGCAATTCTATCTGACAATAGGGGATCATCAAAATAATCTATGAATTTGAAATAAGGCAAAAAATAAAAATAAAAGTCTGATAAAATTAAAACTGGATGGCAACAAATTTAATGCATTAATTTCTAAAAATTCATATAATATCATATACTCTGACATAAAATATATCAATGCTGCATTTTGAACTAAAGTCAATCTCAGATGAAAAGAAAAAAAAGAGCGGCTGATAAAACAAATATTGAAGTTACAAAATTTCTGATAAAAATTCATCTATAACGAAATAAAACAACAAGATCTTTCTTCCATTCACTTTTTAAACGCGGAAATCAGGGATGCCAAAATCGAAGAGTAAATGAAAAATGCATTCACGGTGAACACACCATTCATACTTAATCCATAGGAGGCGCCACAAATTTCCCGTCCCATTTTTCTTTTTTCATATCTCAAATAATTTAAAGCACAATTCTTTGACCCGTTCAGATTACATATATCCATGTTCAAATATAAACGAGTGCACAGGCCAGGGATGGCTATAAATGACAGTGGGGGTTTGAGTTCCCAGGTGCAAAGTGGCTCATAACTACCCACAAACTCCAATGCTTCCTAAACTGCTTTAAAAAAAAAAAAAAACAAGAAAAAACAAACAAAAATTAAAAAAAAAGCAAAACCCTTAACAAAAACCTCTCAACTAACCCAAGAGTAAAAAGAAAGAGAAAAGAAATTACTATTTAACAAATAGTGCTTCTACATCCCTTTATATTTTAATAAAAGCATGATGACTAATCATGTGATACATTACATCATTTAATGACATGATAATGCTGGATAAAGATCTTTAAAGAAAAAAGAAAAAGGAAGAGGAGCAAGATATTCCAACAGAATATAAGGAAACTAGGCCCATATCTCAGCTATTAAGTAACATTTTACGACCCACTGCTCAGTAATAAAACTATGATAAGTTGGATTTGTGCCGTTTCACACTGACTAAAATTCAATCTATACTTTCAAAAGAATAAGAGGACAATAAAATGAAAGAAAATGTATAAAAATAAATAAATCATTCATCCCTCTTTCTTCAACTCTGTTGGAATCTTATTTAAGGAATTTCTCTCAACATTAGTAATACAACTGCTATTTATTTTTTCTTTTCTCTCAAAATAATAATCTTAAAAAGTTTCTGCTCTAAACTTTGTCAGCCATTAGTTGCTTTCTCCTTTTCAATTCTGGTGTTGGTAAAAACTCATCACTTTTTCTCTTGGTGCCAGATGATTTCTGGGCGTTCAACGGCCTGTGATTTTCAGGTAGAAAAGCTTTCTTTGCCGCCTTTCTAGCCCTCCGAAGAGTAAACCGTGTTTTCTGTAAAAATCCTTTCCTCTGCTTGGTTTTCTTCCCATCTAGTCCATCCTCAATCAAACTATGATGTCCTTTGTCAAGCCCTGCGGCTGACAACATGCTGTCTTCTGCAGACAGGGCTGAAAGATTAGTTAGATCACCCGCCATCAAAGTTGAGGCATCCAATGTGATGTCAGCAAAATGGCTGATGGTAATGTCTGGCATTCTGGCTTGCATAATGTCAGCCAGTTTGGATGTTGATACAGAAGTGTTCTTCGTCGAGTGAACTCCAGGGTTTTTCACACCCACCTCCAATTTTCCAGTGGAGGCTGACTGCTTGTTCTTTCGAAACACGTTGTCAAGGCCCATTTTGGAGGCCCTGAGGAAGTTACTGAAACGCTTGGATCCTGTTTTGCGAATGTGACTGGACTTATTCAGTTGTTTGAGAGGATCTGAGGGATTGAGTGCTGATGGCAAAGGGAATTCTGGGTCTTCGATAATCATAGAAGTTTCCTGATCTGACCTCAGCACCCTTCCTGCAGCTGCTGCCTTAAAGTTGTGCTTGTCCTCAGCCATGATTGTTGAAATCAACTGTCTTGTTACACTCCTGTCCAGAGTGTTTGCTAGATTGGCCTTTTTGGACTTTTCAACCATAAGCATGTCCATATCAGGAGTCAGACCAGAACAAGATATTGAACGACAAGTATCATTCCGGTTGACTTTTGGCGTTATTACATCATTCATGCTGCGAGACGTGTTTAACACTCGTTTTGGGGGGGAAATGTTCTCTGGAGAGGGATCTACATTTGGTACAGTTGTTTTTGTGGCTTTCTTTAAGTTGGGACTGGTGGCTACTGACTTACTGGTTACAGCTGTCTTCGGGACTGGGGGAGGCAGAGAAGCTTTTTCAGAGAAATTGGATGAGCCCTGAGGTGGTAACGTTGCACAAGTATTTGATTTAGAAGATGGTTTTGACTGTTTGTTTGTTTTGCGATATGAAGCAGTTAGTTGCCGTTTTGCTGAAGATTTTATGTGTGACCTACGAGTTGATGTGAGTTTCGCAGGAGCACTGTTTGGAGTTGGTGGACGTAAGATACTGGACGGCGGTTCAGGAGAGTTTAAGCTTTCATTAGACGCTAATGAAAATGCCATATCTGTGACATTACCAGAACTATGAAGAGAGTCACCAGCATCGCTATCATTCTCAACATCCATTTCCTCCGTATCTGAACGCGGCGTGCATGGTGGGGGAATGGGGATCTCGGTATCCTTTGCAACAACACAGGTATCTACCTCTGCTTCAATGTCAACAATTGATTCCTCATTCTCCCCACTGTCTTCTAGGATACTCGCACATACTTTTTGTGAAATATCACCTCCTGCAAACTTCCCACATCCCGACCTTCTCTCACTCGGAGTAAAGTGTCCACTTCTAGCACCTAGTTTGGTAAATGAGACTGGCGGCACTTTTCCACAGAAAGAGGTTTCACTGCTTTGTACATCCCTTCTCACAGGGTATGTTCCATGACGAAGTGTGTGAACGTTTTCAGATAAAAAGGAATCTTCCTCTGGCTTTTTCATGGCCTCTTTCAGCGCCTTCAGCATAGATGATACTTGACCACCTTCACCCATACGATCTTCATAATCGTCGACCAGTTTACGGAGTGAGTGATATGGATCTGATCCATCCTCCAGATGACGATTCTGAATTGGATTGCTGAACATGTCCTTCGGGGGTCGAATCATCGACTCATCCGTTACACGGATGTGACTGTCACTCAGGCTGCAATTAGCATTCTGATTGGATGAGGACTTGCTGTGATAGTCAACTTCTGATGGCAGACATGGAGGAGGCAATTTGTGGAGCTGTGGGTTGATTATCTCCCCTCCTGACAACAACTCTTGCCTTTTTCGTTTCAACAAGGTTAATTTGGACGGTCCAAGTGGATCAATCAAAACAACGATACAGGAAGTATTGTCCGCTTTGAGAGCTTTAGAACGCCATTTGTTCAGGGCACGAGCTACCAGTCGCTCTGCTGGATTACTCCAGAACGTTACAGACACAGTCTGTGGACAACAAAAAGAATAGTTGTTTAATCTTTAAAGCATTGCATCTTATGTTTAAAATAGGGGAAAGGCAAGACACATGACAAGAAAAAACACAACATCAAAAGGAGTCCTCAATAATGCCATGTAATGTAAGGACAAAAGGAAAAGCAGGTTTGACAAAAATGACATCTAACTGGGAAAGAAAAGATTTCATTCATCTTCTTTGCAATACAAATACACATTCTTGTTGCATATTAATAATGTGTGCACATTTGTGTATCAAATAAAGAAATTAAAACTCACAAACTCTTGATCCTGGATAGGGCACTAATAACCCTCAGCCCCCTCCCATTGTTACCATCATTTTTTAACTTTTTCCAGCATCAGGCAATGGACAACTGCACCCTTCACAGTATTATAATAAAGTTTGTACAATTATGCAACTCAATACACCCCAAAAACCACACCCATTAATGCCATTAAATGCTAAATAGTGTCATCACTCCATGTCTCTTTTTTTTAAAGAATTGTCTGGATGAATGTCATTTTCCCCTCCGCCTTCATAGGTCTAAATCATGTGTTTTATAGCCACAGCCAGGTAGCTGTTTCCCTTTTGGTGCAATTATCAGCCACTACCACAGGGGAAACAGCTGTAGTAATAGTTATAGTTATACAAATTCTCATGTCACTACCTTTCACCTTTCTATTCAGCATGATCTGCCTGATTCAGTCAATGTTGAGATATCCAGTATCTACGTCTTTAGCCTAGCAATACATTGTTCTTAACCTGTGTGCGTATTGTCTAGAAATCAATCAAATAAGGGGAAACAAGAAAGGAGGGAAGGTACAAGAAAGAAAGGGGTTGGGAGAGAGTGACAAGGAGATAAGAAGAAGAAAGAGAAAAAGGAAGGAATAAGGCGGGATGGATGGATAGAAAGAGAGGAGAAAAGAAAAAATAGGGAACGAGGGAGGAAAGGGGGGGAGTGGTATAGAAAGCAAGAAGAGACGAGTAGAGATGGTAATGAGAGGGGATAAAAGCAGAGAGAAAATGATGGGGGTAGAGAATCAATCAACAATGGACAAATCTGCAGCCACATAAGAATAAGTCATCACACCCAAATTCAACCACTCTGGTACCATGTCAATTTTATCCACACTCTAACATTTATTCACCAAAGAATTAGCTGACTTCCTGCTTATACAAAATGGACGCTTAAAGATTAACTGATACATCCCCCTAAATGAGGCACTGTAAATCTTTGACAGATTGTGGAGCAGTTGTTAGGTTAACACTCAAATGCCTACATTCAGTGACAATTTCTTTTCTTTTACATCAATGACATTCTCTGAAGCAAAGAGAGATAGACAATAAGCCTTTCAAGAAGGTCCTTACAACTTTCCATACATTCAGTATACAAAGATAGATTGGTATGCTACCAAGCACTAATAATAGAATGCCTAGGGCTGACAAATTAAAGACATAGCCTCCTTGTCTGACTGACCATGACATAATTTTTATATTTTAAATATCCAAAATTTAAATAAAAATAGCAGTATCAGTATCATACACAGTTGTAACGTCATCCTCCATACCAAAAGTTAGTTAGTTACAGGGAGGTCAAAATTCCATTCATTGCATTTATATTGTTTACTGTTGTTGCCATTACTTTGTCAGTCTATCTCTCTCCCTCTCTTCCCCATGATAATTAAGTGGAAAACAAACAGAAGTCCACTTAAAAGGTTAATACGAATAAAAAATGATAAAACACTTACTGGATCACTAATAATACGCTGCTCAAATTGGGCCTCCAAATCAATGACCATGTTCACTGATTCCTCTGGTGTCAACATATTCCATAGTCCATCTGAAGCCAAGATTAGACATCTGTGTTTCTCTGCATCCAATTGTACAACAGACACATCCGGCTCAGGAGACACAATGTAAGTTTTTGAGTAGTAATCATAGCTCCATAAATCACCTGGAGACAAAACAAACTCAAAGCTCTAACAAAAAATATATTTAAAATTGATATGAAAAGGAAAAAGTGTTTATTTCATTGTTTCAAGCATGAACAATTCTAACTTATTACAAGGAAAAATTATTTGCCTTCAGTATTTAAATGATATAAATGTAATTTTTTTAAAGTACAAAAAATAAAGAGAAAATAGAAGAAGAAAAAAGAAAAAGAAAGAAAGAAGAGTAAGAAGGAAAAAGTGTAAGGAGCATTGAACTATCATGGCCTATGCTGTAATTGCAACTGACATGTGAAATGAACTAGTCAATTAAACACTAAAACCGCACCTCTTCTATTTAATTATTATTATTTCTTAATTAGAGAAACAGTTCTTAACAACAACAATCACGAGTGTAATGTTGACAATGAGTCAGCCTTGGTGATTCTGGATCTTACTGCTGTATGGAACTTTCTTCAGGATGCTTAAACAACAAGCATTTACCAACTTACCAACTAAGACTTGGGAATCTGACTCAATAACATTATGACTATTTACTGTTTTAAAAAACACACCCAAGGAACGTGCCACAGCCAAAAAGGGAATTTGATCAATCTGAGTGCTTCTGCGGATAGGTCCCTTGTGGTTGGTCTTTGGCCTACTCCATACAACTCGGGGCACACCACTTTTGTTGATCACCTCTCCACCAGCATCCTCAATGCGTGACCTCTCTTGAGGATCATCGGGTTTGTGATCCTGCAAACAGAATTATCCACAAAATAAAAGGAGTGATAGATGGAATGAATAAATCTACCAATGGTACAAATTTAGTAAGATTCAGCATTACTAGACGATTGATTACAGTTAGTAAGCTTGTGGCGAAAAAATTTTAGGGGAAAGGAAAATGGGGAAATTTCAAATATTACCTTACTGTTTTCTAAAATGAAACTAGCGGCAATTTGTCAAAAAGATAAATATGTATATTAGTGGCAGTTTATTACAGTTATCACCACCTAAAGGAAAACACCCTTCATGAAATTCTAAAAATTGTGCTCCTTAGAGGATCAAGTTCTTGGAGAGATCTCTAAAGAGATGGCTCATGTTTGTACAAGTCTACACAATTCACTCCCCTGAGGTGGGGCCAGTTTTGACCAGTGGTCAACTAAGTACCAAGCCCCGATGTGTCAAGGTGAAACTAATCTGCCAACATTGCTGAAGTGACAATATACTTATTACTTGTCAACCTTTAAACCAGACAATGCAATCATCCCTGAAATGATCAATGGTGCCACAAATGATAAACATATCTTGTCCCTCAGGTTTGGCACCTTTCTTACATACCAAGCTATGGGAGCATTCTGAGAGACATTGATTTGAGAACTGCATGAAAATTTATTTAGAGCTGTATTAAGAGCATAGTCATCATAGTCGTAAAATTGTCACTGAGGTGATAAAGAGCGTATTAACATGAACAGGCATGTCAAGACGCGAAAACGCAAGTGTAGTAATCAAATCCAATATCAGAACAATGTTCTTAGGATTTGTGTGCAGTGCTGTAGAGTGGAGTTAACAATAAAAATTAAATTTCCTGAGAAAACTGTGTTCTTAGATGACATCTACTGGGTGAAGACTGCTGTATGATGCATGTGACAGAAAAAGTATTAAAAAAAAACAAACAAACAAAAAACAACAACAAAAACAATGAAAGATAACTTTCATAAATTCATAAAATTCAGAATTAACGATGGGTAGCAGCATAAAAAAAAAAAGAAAGAAAAATAAAAAGAAAAAAGAAAGAAAGAAAAAAATGAAAAAAGAAAAAGACAAGAAAAGAAAGAAAGAAAAAAAGAAGTAGGAGAAGAAAAAGAAAGAAAGTTTTAACAACTTTTTACTACTTCACCTGTCCACTTGCTTACCTTGGTGAGACAAATGGCCTGAACTGGAAACTTGTGTCCACCATAAGTGTCATTCTCACCTAACACGAGACCAGAATCCCCAGCATGGCCAGTGTATAGTTTGCCCTGCTTGACAATGGCTATTGTAGCTGTGCTTCCTGATGTACTAGGCAGTCCTGTTAGAGTTTTGGGCCAGGTGTCTAGAAAGAAATATTTGGTCAGAATTACATTTAATAAAAAAAACAAAAAAACAACTGAGAATTTGAAAGATAGGAATTCAAACTGAAATGATGACTACATAAGGTAGATAGACATAGAATATTGAATGTACCAGCCAAAAGTAATGCAGCAGCCTAAAGAAGTTTTGCTTGTCTGCACATGCAACGACATCCCCTATTCACTTTGGCCTTGAGAATAGCCAGTAATCTGCCTCTCACCCAGGGTAAGATTAACCCAGGGTGAGAGGGCAAATCATCTGGCTATTCTCAACAGTTGTGCGTTTACCGCTCAGACCGATCACCCCAGGTAAGAGGGCGAGCTTTCTGGCTACT
This sequence comes from Lomanotus vermiformis, assembly GCA_037974715.1. Classification (NCBI taxonomy): domain Eukaryota; kingdom Metazoa; phylum Mollusca; class Gastropoda; order Nudibranchia; family Lomanotidae; genus Lomanotus; species Lomanotus vermiformis. The sequence continues at coordinate 297 of JBBPDF010304912.1, read as the reverse complement.
CTCACCTGGTGTGCATTGACCACTTGTATTGGCTCAGAGACAGTGATAGCATAAATCTTGAGAGCAAGAACTTCTGGGCAAAACCAAATGGCGGCTCGACTCAAAAAGTAAAACAGCCTTAGCATCTTTATAGACAACTAAATTAAGTTTTCTTCAGTCCTATAACAATGGGGTTTTTTTCTCCAGTTTTTGTCACTTTGATCATCCAAACCAATAGAAAGGTAGTATTCAGTAATTAGGAAAAAACAGGTCTTGTTTCACACTGGGTGAGAATAGCCAATGGTGGCAAGTCTCACC
>JBBPDF010303808.1:0-11472 GCA_037974715.1 Lomanotus vermiformis | reverse complement strand
TTGTTTACAGTTGTCGACATTGATAAGTCGCAATCAAAAAAGACCCCCAGATTTTTAGCTGTTTCTGATAACTTTATATCACAATCACAAATTTTGACTTCAGATACATTGATTTTCTTCCGAGTGTTTGGTGTACCAAAGAGAAGCACTTCGGTTTTGTCACTGTTTAATACAAGCTTGTTCAGATTCATCCATTCTTTTATTTTTAAAATACAGTTTTGGAAAGATGTCTTTAGTGAGTCAAGATGTTGTGGTAATGCTGAACCATAAATTTGTGTGTCGTCTGCGTAAAAATGATGCATAAGCTCAAAATTTTTAATTTCATTTACAAGAGGCTGGGTATAAAGTGTGAACAAGATTGGACCTAGTACTGATCCCTGTGGTACCCCAAATTTAAGGATTTGATTGTGAGATCTCAACCCGTTGATCACGACACGTTGCCCACGACCTATGATATAGGATCGGAACCAATCAAGACAGATGCCTTTAATGCCAAAAGTATTTTCAAGTCGTTTCAGCAATATTCCGTGATCAATGGTGTCGAAAGCTGATGACAAATCTAAAAGACCCAAAAGAATAACCTTTCCAGAATCTGCTTCGACAAGTAAATCATCCATTACTTTCAACAAAGCAGTCTCAGTACAATGATCTGCTCTGTAAGCTGACTGCATGGGTTCTAACAAATGTTTATACAAAGATAAGGGCATATTATTTTTTCCTTACCATTCTTCTGCACCACAGAGAATAATGATCAAACAAATAAAAGGCATGATTACATTGATCCTTGGCTGACATTTACTTGATAATTATAATGGAAAACTATGATTGTGAACAATTATGCGCTTGTTGTACTGGTTATCAAGGGCCTTCATCATCAGATCAGGTAGCATGTTGCACACCACATTACGATCACTGACCTCAGGCGGCGTGAAACGCTCATTAGGCATCTAATGAAGTAATGTAGATGGTATTACAACATTAAGTGTTTATATCTTGTATTGGAAATGTCATGAAATGATAAAAAGGAGCAAGGTGAAAATGTATTGAAAAAAGATGAAAAGTAAATAGATTTAGAAATTTTTGTTGTTTTTTGTTGTTTTTTTTTTGTGGATGGATATGAAAATGTAATGTATATCTATTATCAGATGTCGCCACTGGTCTATTGCATCCTACTTTGGAGATGACAAACCCGACTGTGATGGTAACTGTGATGCATGTAAAGAGCCAAAGAGAGTTGAAATGGAACTGCGCAATATGCAGAAAGGAATGATAAATACAAAAATGGGGTCAGGTATAGGAGGCGCTATGATGGTTGTCAATGAAGATGATGCCGATGACATGTATGGTGGTGGTCGTCGGGGAGCCAAAAGGTATTTTACTGTCTCTGTTTTTTCTATTCAGTTTTAAAAAATACGTCAGTGTATCATTATTTAATTTGTAACTTAAGGTTTTTCTGATTGACAAACAATTTAAAAACAGAATGAATTGTATCTGGCATATACTTTTTATGATTCAAAGACATTTAAAAATTTCTCTAATTGATTAAAATTAAAGAAAAGCTGTTTTTGTTTTATTTTGTTGCTTTTTTTGTTTGGTTTTCGTTAATTCTTTTTCTTGGTTGAAAGAGAAATCACCTTTGTGTATCCCTTCAGAGAAACAGAGGATTATGACAGAGGGGCTGACAGTGAGGATGAAGGGGACTACCACCGGGAAAAGAGTCTGGCAGCCCATGATAAGAAAGTTAGAACAAATTTGATAATGATGGAATTCAAGAAGAGGAAAGGAGGGAGTGCCTTGGTACATAATGTTTTACTCTTTTACACTTGACTCAAGGAGTGGATAACTGATAGCTAGATTGATAATGATGTGAAGGAAAATGAACATTGATTATGTATAATACTTAAGGTATAGATCTATACTAATTATGACTTACTTTAATTAGTCTTTTGCTATCAAGGTTGTCAGACTTAGCAGCTTTGCTATTTTACTTGATTCTGTGGTAAAGACTCTCCCTACATCCCTGTTTTGTGCTTTATCCCCAGGATTTTAAAATTCTGTCAGATATGTAATTCTAGTTACATCGTCTGATCGTTTTTAAATCTTTGTGTATTGCAATGCATAGTGTTGTTATTGGCTGTCCTGGGGTTCATTTGCCATGATAAGAAAACTAATACGCCATGGCTTTGTGAATACAGTAGTCACCGTCTCATAACCTACCTTCTTATAACCCATTTCACGTAATAATCCACCATTTTCATGAAATCTTTTTTTCCTCTGTTTAAAATACCCCTCTAATAACCTGTCTCTCAGACCAGACCTTCATCTTATAACCCGGTCTTTTTTACTTTGCTCGTCATAAACAATGATGATGAGATAGAATTTTCACACACAATCATGGGTGCCAGACTGCCAAATAAGCTATGTATTTAACCAATTTAATCTGTTAGAAAACATATATTTTTGGCTATTTGAATAATGGCACAGTGCTTATCACTATTAGGCAGGTTATTATAGAAAATGAGTAGTGTACGCAATCTACGTAAAAATTGTAGGTTTTTGTCCGGTAGTTAAAGTCAATTACAGGGTTTTCGAAGCTTGGTCTCTGGCACCCTTGCACACAATACAGCCATCCCATTCATAACCTCACAAAGAAATCACTTGCATCTCAATGTCCAAACTTATAAAAGTATGCTTTTTACAATGGCAGTTAAAGAACATACATTCAAATCAATTGTCCCGCAATAGACTCTAAATCTCACCTTGGTCATCTGATCAACCAAATCACAGCACAGACCCCACCCTGTCCTGGTGAACAAATGAATAAAGTCACCTTCTTGTGCATAGTGTGGGCCGATGATCATCAAACAATGTTTTGTGTAGCCTTTGCATTCTCATACTGCTCTATTATGAAATATTATGTCATAGAATAGAAGGCACAGTTGGCTGACAAGTTGGAGGGACGAAGAGGAACACTCATAATAATGACTTGTCACTGTAGACTATTCCTTGTCATTTTTACTGCCAATCATCATTTAGTTTATCACAGGACTGTCTACACAAAGCATAATCAGTGATTTAACTGCATGCACCTCTTTGCATATTATATGTTTCATGTACAAGAGTACTTCTTTACCCCCTTTCCTTGTACATCTTATAACCTGCTTTATCTAATAACCCGATTGGCTGGTTATAAGGTGGAGACTACCTGCTTTATCTAATAACTAGATGGACTGGTTACAAGGCGGAGACTACTGTAATAATGTTGATGATGAGGGTGATGATGATCAGGATGATCAAGAGGAGGAGGAGAAAATTTAACATCACTTTAATTTTAGTCATATGGTAGTTCATTAATAATCTGTCTGAACAAGTTTGTTAACCTCTATTTATTGATTTATCACTTAGATATTGGTATATATGGTCTATTTTTGTATTAATATTGACATTCATTTGGTGCTGTTACAATATATATATATTTATGTATTTAATTCCATTTTCCGTAAAGAATACCAGAGAGGGGCTTACTGCAAACAGTGAATTCCAGGAAGCATCACCATTTTGTCCTCTAAGGGATCCAAACAGTCAGAGAGTGGCCAAATTAGCCGTTATGGTAAGAATCAATTTAAATGAGTACTGGAGGTTACATGTATTGTTAATCACGATTTTGATTAATGAGATGTATAATTTATCTGAATTGCTTAAAAATTCTAAGAAAATTAAAGCTCAGAAAATGATCAAAGCGGGCATGCATGGATCGATTCATGTCTTCAAATTGTGATGTATTTTAATGTTTTAAGACCATTAATTAATATAAATATGTTATTGAAGATAACAACAGATATTCCATTGCATTAAGAAAATAATTTAACAGTCATATTGATTTCTAAAAGCTTACTTTCATTTAGTATGAGCTCCCTAGTCATTTAGGTTTATTAAATTTAAAATGTTTCTTCAGAGTTGTCATTGGTAATTTTTTTTTTTTAATCTTAAAAATCATCCAAGAATGATTATATAATAAGTTGGTTTTTTTAAAATTTGGTGATACACTTTAAGAGTCACTTTACTATTTTGGTTTAACTCTCCGTGTGACCTCGGTTTTTACAGCAAGTATAAAATTTAGAAGCATCTCTTGTCCATTAAATTTTCGGTAAAGTTGGGGTTTTATTTTCATGTCAGTGTCAACCAGTGCAGTATTTGAGCCATGAATCCCTTCACTCATTTAGGTTTTATGCCGCATATGTTGCAGCTTAACCTATTGACCTTTCCAATTCTCTATCTCACTTTGTTTATCACAAAATGAGTTGATTTAATCATTCCTTTTACATGTGTGATTTTTTTTTTTACTCACTGATGCATAAGATTATGTCTCTAAAGTGAGTATTTAAAATATATTTTTCATTTTCATTTTTTTTCTCAGACAAGGGAACACTGCTTTGAGTTGATTGAGAAATCCCTCTATGCAAATTTTGTGGCTGTCTTTGCTGAAGATTCCAAGCGAATAGAAGCAAGAGACTATGAGCCCAGGACATGTGCTTTAGATGAAGAACACAGAATTTTTCTTTCTAGTAAAATGGCAGCATTATACAAATCATCCGTGATGAAAATTGTTGCTGAAATTAGAAAATTCACTCAGATTAAAAAACCCTACTCGTGCTTTCCAAAAGAGATTGATGATGTTGAAAAAACTGAAAGTCCCAACAAAAAAGATGACATGGATATTTCAAAAGAAGAATCATCTAATAATGTAGAAGCTGATACTGATGCAATTTCATGTGATAAAAACAATGAAAAAGTGTGTAAAAATAATATTCAAGATAATCCTTCAAAAACCTTATCAGTTTTCACCCCAAGCTCTTTATCCTCTGTTGGATTCCAGAGTGCTAGTAGTTTGTTGTCCAAGCAGATCTCAGTAAAGTCATCCTCTAAAACATCGTCATCTTCAGTTGCAAGTAAGGACAATAGTAAAGATGTTTTCAGCTGTGCTTTTCAAACAGCAAGTAGCCTACTGAAGAAGAGGAAAGCTAGTGATTGTTTTGCAGACACTTCAGATTGGGATTCTGTAAGCAGCTCATTTTCTCGTCGTGGAAAAAGAACAAGTTCCTCTCCCACTAAAGATAAACCAGTAAAAAAATTGAAGGCAAGCAGCCCCATGATAAAGTCTTCAGAAGACAAAAAGGATCGGAAGTCTCGTTTGTCTGCTTTCTTTTCAATTGCAAATTCGTCCGACAAATCAAGGTCCTTAAAACAGTCAAAAACATCGTCTAATGACACAAAAAAAATTGAAGTCATTTGTATCGATGACTGTGACTCTCCTGATGATAAACCTAAGAAAACTTCTTATACATCATCATCTCCATCCAAGTGTCTTCCTAATAAACATTCTAGTAGTTCAGGTAGAAGTTCATCAGCAGTTGAAGATGTAATAGATTTAACCAAAGATGATTGTATTTCATCTACAGGAAGGACAAGTCATTCACAATTCACAAGTACCTCACACTCGTCCTATGGGAAAATTTTTAGCAAACATTCACACGACAAACACTCACATGACAAACACTCACATGATAAACACTCACATGATAAACACTCACATGACAAACACTCACATGACAAACACTCGCATGACAAACACTCGCATGACAAACACTCGCATGACAAACACTCACATGATAAACACTCACATGATAAACACCCACATGATAAACACCCACATGATAAACACTCACATGACAAACATTCATATGACAAACACTCACATGACAAACACTCACATAGTAAACATTCACATGGTAAACACACACATGAAGAGTATTCTACCAGTCTAAAATTGACAGAAAAACATGAAAAGCATATTGAGAGAGGACGCAGTCATAAAACAGAAGTCCAGAAGCAGAAAGACTCTGATGTTTCTAGTGTTGAAAGAAAAATGTTCAGAGGTGATGCTGAAGAAAATAAAAAAAAGAAAGATATTTGGCATAGGAGGGAGGCTGACAAACCTAAAATTTCTAATGAGCCTCAAAGTCACAAGTCAAAAATGTGTAAAGATGATGCACAGGAACATGAGGAAAAGAGAGATGCTTGGCAGAGGAGAGAAATAGGCAAAGCTGACATTTCACAAGAATCTAAAAGTCACAAGTCCTCACTTTCAGATCACTCAAAAAATCACAAGCCAAAACTATCTGATTCTTTGATTCACAAAGCTAAAGTTTCAGAGGATTCCAAACAAAACATTCCTATTGAGTTGACAAGTCACAAATCAGAATTGTTAGATGAGTCTACAGTTCGACCACAGAAGTCACTAATTCAGCAGAAACTGATCTTTCAGACTGAAAAACGTAAAGAGGAAGATGATACAAAGAAGTTGAAACCAGAAAGTGTTTCAACGGAAAAAAGCAAAGATGTCAGCAAAAATAAAATGTCGGAAGAGGTGAGAAGGCCCATCTATAAATTAAATTTATGGTATCTTTGCTCTTTAGCTATCGAATTAAAATGTTCTTTTGCGTAACATTTTGTTTAAATGATACATGGAGAATTTTTTGTTTTTTGATTTCCTTTTTTTTTTGTATTTTTTTTTTTTTAATGAGAGAATTTTGTAATTGGAATTTTGACAATAGTGAAAGTGTTATTGGTTTTCAATTCAAACCATCTTTAGGAAGGTATTGGAAGTATATATTTTTAATGCAATATACTCATAATTGCAGAACAGATATTTTTTGTAAGAATTTTTTCTTTTGTCAAAATAAAACATTCTCACCTCACAGCTAATATTTGTTAACTGTAAGAGTAATGGATCAGAAAAATAAAGTCCTCAAACTATTCTTACCACTTTTTACAATTTAAACTTCACTTTTGGATTTTCTGTTCACTTTTGAGCAAAATTCAACCATGGATAATTTGACAAAATTTCTTATCTGAGTGGGTCACCAAAATGTTTTTTGGTCCTTCAACTTGTTTATAAATAACTGAGACTGATAGAAAAAAGTTTTCTTCTTTCATAATGTTTGACAAAAAACAGCAGCCCCAAAACAAAACAAACAACAACAAAACAACACAAAAAACTCAAAGCAAAACAAATAAAACAAAAGAAAGAAAGAAAGAAATTAATTGCAAAGCCTTTTCAAATTACATTCAAGAAGCTATAGATTCTACTTTTTGAAGGGGTGGAATACAGAATGCCAACCTTTCATGCCTGTTTTATTGCAAGTGTATAAAAATGATTTTTGTAATTGCCAAATAAGGTATCAGCACACAATTCTAGCCTATTAGTGGGGAAAAAATCACTAAACAATTTATCTACTGACAGATGAGATATTAATTGGGCAAATGTCCCTATTCAAGCGATCACTCTGTGAATGGACTGACAGCTTCAAGCAGTGTAATAAAAAAAAAATTAACATACTTTTATATTAGATTTTATAATAGCGACAAGCTGAAATTTAGGGTAACAGTAACAATAAAAAGATCTGTAACTACTTTGCAGCTCTATCTCAGATGTGTTCTGTTTGAAAATGCCATGCTCCTAAATATACAAACCACCATTTGATAATAAAAATATGATAAAATGCTCATCACTGGAAGCTTACACATACAGTCATACACACACAATGATCCCTCATGGTCTTGTCTAGCAACAGGATACATCTGAATACACAAATGAATGCATACACATGACTGGCCAATCTGATACTGATGTGTGAACTACTCACTACTAATCTCTGTGCTCTTACAGATTGCATACATTTTTTTATAAATGGAAGAGGTGATAAATGAAACAATCAGTTTTTGGCTTTTACTGGAAACTGCTATTTGCGCATTTAATTTTTAAACATACTTTCAGCAATATGGCAAATGCATTGTGTGATAAAGATAACATGAGGAAAGTAAAATAAACAATCCATTTTTACCTTTCCCACATTGAAAAGGCCATGCTGATGATCTATTGAATTATACTGATATCACCATTGAATAAAATTATCGATCTTAAAATTTCAGATAGGAATAATAAGGATGTGATAAAAATGTATATGTGTGCTTAAAATGTTAATTATTTTTGCCTGCTTTCTTTTCAGCAACTTGATATGCTGAGAGCATTGGATGCCTTCATAGATGAAAAACCAAAACATCATTCAGAGTCAATAAGTGGGAATTCCGGTGTACTTGGAAATGTAAATATTATTATTTGAAATTTAAATCTTTTGTTGAAGTTGGTATTTGCAGCTGTTGCTGTTTCAGGATAAAGTTGAAATTGTTTTGTTGATTTCCTTACATACTAAAAAAAAGAAAGAAAGAAGTTCACCCTGTGGAGTTACATAGTTCACAAACAGCTTTTAAATACTTGTTTTTAAAATATAGTTTTGTTCTTTTGCGATACTGGCCTTCTAGGTTTCTGGCAAGATGATAGTGAAAATTTTCACTGGATTTATAAATTCAAAGTTTTTGCGATTGTTTTTTGTTTTCTATTTGTTTTTTGTTTTGGCCTTAGCATTTAAAAAAAATTGTCTCTACTATATTTCATTGTTATTATTATTATTATTATTATTATTAGTATTACTATTATCATTATTGTTATTGTTATTATTATTGTTGTTATTATTATTATTATTATTAACTTTATTTCTTTGTTGTGACAATGATGGTAATGGGTGGATATTTTCTCAATGACATATAAGAGTGCTTGAAGTTTAAAGCACATTTTAAGGAAAGAAGTCTTAATGTGTTTATGTGTATGTAATTTTTTTTGGGTAACCTACTTAGTTATAAGAAAATCTGTGCATTTATCTTTTGAACTATTTCTACAATATTTTTCCTGTCTCTTAAGGGCAAAATCCAACCAATGTGGACAGATGAGGCATCAGAGAGAGAACAAGACCTTCAGGAACGAAAACATGTTGCTGAAACTGTTGTGAAATACTTAACTCCTTACTACAAAGATGGAAGGTTTGCCTCTAAGGTGAATACATTCTAATTCTTGCCACTTAAACACTTTCAGAATGCTGTTAAAAGGACATTTTACTCCTTTGATGGATTTGTATTTCCAAGTTAATTGAAAACATCAGACCATTTTATTGATTACAGAGCCGAGTTTGAAATGAAGACTGTGAAATATTGATTTAGAGTTTTGTTCACATCATGTTTTAAATGTATTAATAATAGTATTATTTTGAGAAACACTACATTAATGTTTTCATTAAAATTATTTCCCTTATTGATTGAATGAAAATATTGAAAGTCATGTGATTAATATTTATGATATAACAAAATGTTTCCTTCCAGGATCTTTTTAAGTCGGTGGCAAAAGCCATTACAAATCAAGTTCGCAATACCACTAAAGGTCTACCTACATCAGGTAATGTGATTATTCAATATCTCTCATTGATCTAGAAAGATCTCTCTTTGTTTGTTAAAGTACAAGATAGAGAGTTTTACATTGTCTACTCAGTTTCTTTAAAGCCTCTCTTTATTGTATTTATTTTTGTACATATAAAGAAAAGCAAAACTGTGAAGTGTCTGCTTTAATAGCATGATGCTTGGTTTGGCATCTCATGTACATCTGTATTGTAATGCAGAATTGATTGAAGAGTAAAAGATGCAATAGCTGGTGCCCACAAAATGCACAGGCTCAACATTTGCCAGATTTTTAGCTCTTTTAACACTTCATCAAAAATGTGTCAATAATGTTGCAAAGCATACTCAAATACCCCCCACTCCTCTTCACACACAATATTTCTATTAATGAACATGAATATGCTATCTCTTGGCAATGTGATTCTTAACAATTGTTGGCACAATTTTAATAATTTTATGTATTGCCACTTTCTTTTTGTTTTTAAGAGATTTCTTTAAAAAACTGTTAGTCAAAAAAAAAAAAAAAAAAAAGAAAAAAAAAAATACAGTTGAGTCCACTTAAGATAATTTCGCTTGAGATAAACCATCCGTCTGGTCCTGTTTTGTTTTCCTTATTTAAATCAACTAAACAAATTCTGGTTTATATAAACACGAATCACACTCAGTCCATTTAAAATGAATTTTTTTTCCTGTCACCGTGAACCCTTCCTTCCCACTTTTGTGGAACACAGAAATTGATTTGCTCAGGCCTACTTGCTACACACACAGTGCTAGGTTTAGACTAATTACTAATAATAATAATACTCTACAAAAGTTTCTACAAGGCCACACATCAGGGGTAGCTGTAGCACACACGCCAACAGGCCTACGTTGCCATAAGCCATTAAATTAAAATTAAAATTTAATTGTCTTTCATGCCACACCCCACATTCAATGGTGAATTCTCCTCCCCACCCCCAACTCCCGTCTTGCTTTGTTACATTGCAAAACACATGCATTGGCATCAATTAGCTAGGCTTCTCACTCTCTTTCTCTCTTCTACACCCAATCGCTTGGTTGTATTTTTATATTATGATTCCAAGAATTCCCTCAAGTGATCTAGAACAGCTTAGGCCTACACATACGGCACACACTCTCAATCTAGGCCTAACCACACATTCTTTCTTATATTCTACCTGTACTTTTAGTTTACCCACCGCAGATTTTGTAACCACTGATTGATTCCCATGGAAATGGTTAAGATAAACCTCGCACAAAATAAAGTCATTAGTCTGGTCCCAATGGTTTAAGCGGATTCCACTGTACTGTAGGTTCTCCGAAAAGAAGAAATAATTCCAAAAGTGATGTTCATTTCCTTCAAATAGCATCTTGGTATCCTATGTCTTTTGCAGGAAAGGAAGAGGCCAAACGACTTGTCCGGGAATTCATGGATGAGCACAACAAAATTACAGATTCATCAGATCTGAAAGGTTGGGTCTAGATTCAGGTGACTTTAAGTCAGGTGGCCTTTACTTCTTCTTGATGTTTTATTGCCATGATATAGTCAGGTGCTTAGAATTGCCAAATCTTTTTTGTCTGATTTGAAAAATTTAATTTGCTCAGGGACAATGAAGATAAGCCAACTTCAGAATAATCACCATATTGAAGTAATTACTATTGTCTTGAATGTTATTTTTAAGAGAAGCACATGAAAAACAGCAATGAGAGGAGCTTAACATATACGTTACTTGTCATGTGCTCTCTCAATGACTTGAGGGCAGGGACATGTTCTGATTTGATTGTTTGGTGAAAATATGAGTCATTCCCAAAAGCTTATCCTTGATAAGGTGGCATGAGTAAACAAAAAAAAAAATCAAAAAGACAAAACAAAAATCAGGTGCAAGCCAGACAATTTCTGTTATAAATATAAGATTTTATTTCATTCTTACAGAAAAAGTGTTTAAAGAGCTGGGTATGACAATAATAAAAATATCATGCTATAAAGTAAAATGTGTGGTAGGGATCATTGATACAACTCTTATTGAGGGTATATGTGATGATGGGAAGAAATGTATTAATTGTGGCGATTGTCTGATCTATTTGAGTGTGAGTTGTGACGGATACTGACAGTTTATTTTGGACCTGAAT
>JBBPDF010302701.1:0-11478 GCA_037974715.1 Lomanotus vermiformis | reverse complement strand
CCCCCCCCCCCCCCCCCCCCCCCCCCCCCCCACCACAATACAGAGAGAGAGAGAGAGAGAGAGAGAGAGCGAATTACAGAGATAGAGGGAAGGGGAGGAAGAGTGCGAGGAGGAAGATGAGGAGTTTAAGAAGATGAAGAAGTAGCAGGCAGTGAGCAAGTAGATATGGATTTGACAAACTATTTTGCTCTCACTGCAGGCTCAAATCACACCTCATGTTATTAAATGTAAGCTAGCTTTGTCATTTGTTGTGACTACCAAGAAAGTTTTACATGGTTATGTTTATAGATGTTATGAATTAAGATTGTGAAAGTTTGGAAGAAAAAAATAATCTCGTTTTCAGTATGTTCAAGTTTCAATTGAATTCATTCATAGTCAATTTTCAAAAATTTTTGACAGGACCTGTATATTAATCACGTCATGGTTATCATATTGACACAGCACAAAAAGCCACACAACTACAGCACTTAGACCACCAGAGCATAACCATTAGGCCAATAGTTGCAGTAGGAAAGCAGTAATGGTTAAGGCTATTTAACTAGCTGACCCGAAACTCACGACAGGTAGAACGCACGCTGCCTTGTGACCAGGCGATGACCCTGGTGAGCCGCTGGCTATCGCGTGACTATAAGTTGTGGTTTCTGATGCTGTGTCTAGTATTGTAAGTAAGTGTTAATGGGATAGTTTATTCTTAAGCGATTTATTCATGATTTTTGTTGGGTATCTGATGTTGAGAACTGCACGTTGCTGCCGTTTGTGGAAAGAGTCAAGTTATATTTATTTTCCTGTTTTGTAAGTGCCCAAGTTTCACAGTTATGTAAGAGTAAGAGGACAGATTTTTCAATTGCCCTTGTACAATTTTAGCCTGATGTGTCTTTTGAAACCCTTTCAGTGCCATAAGCCAATACATCAGGATGAGCATGATTTTTAGCTCTTTGACTACAATTTGCCCATATATATCAGGATGATCATGAACATGCTCATCCCGATATATGGGCAAATTGTAGTCAAAGAATTAAATCAGGCAGGTGCCTAATATGAGCTGATGACAAGTCAAGTATTTCTTTGATTGACACTGAAAGGATTAATTTGATCTTTTCTCAACCAAACATATTTTGAGTTTGTGAAGTGCTGCTGCATTTGAACGTTTTTTTCTCCTACACACATCTTCCTCATCGCTCAGGAGTGATCCAACCTTTTTCATTCTTCTTCAATAATCCTTTTGTAATTGTAGTAAATTGTGTTGCACTTTTCGTTTATCACTAACCCTATACTACTACTGCTACCACTGCCCCTTTACTACTGCTATCACCAACCCTATTCTACTGCTATCACCAACCCTATTCCACTACTACCACTAACCCTATTCTACTAAATGTTATCACCACCCTGTACCACTTCTACTACCACTACCACTACTAGTACCACTCCTAGTACCACTCCTGCTATTACCACCACTACTACCACCACCACCACCCCTATTCTACTGCTATTATACTGCTAACAACCACCTCTATTCAACTGCTACCACCACCTTTATTCTACTGTTGTTTCTGTGATTTTTTTCCAATTGTTTGGCTGATTGCAGACTCGACAGACTTTTTATCCATATCTTTACAAATTTTTGGAGTTATTGAATATTGTTATTATTTATATTTCACTTCCCTTTTCTTTTATATTCCTCCAGGTGCAAACAAATTGGTTTTGGCAAGTCTCTTAAACTCAAAGTTAATTGTTGGTTTTGTAATGGAAACTTTGAAATAGAAAATAAGGAAAAAGACCAATGGACTTGTCCATCATGTGAGCAATACAACGGATTTGCTGAGGTAATTGAAAGACATTCATATTATATAAGAGATGGAGGGAAGAAGGGGGTTTGTTGCAAGAAGACAATTTGGTGCATTTTGTTTTACATCATTTTAACTATGCATTTTGAACTTTGTATGAAATTTTATTGAAGCATAAAATTACAAATCTGTTATCATGGTTTAAGCACAGACTCTACAATGTTTTAGTTTGTTTTAGAATTTTGTAAGATTTTTAAACTTTTCTGCATTTCACTTGTGTTTAAACATGGTTTCAGTGCCTTTTTTATTTCAAGCGTCTTTATATCTTATGCAACTCTATTTGTTAAAAAATGTTAAAGTCATTAAATGTATGGTGATATTGTTTTTGCAATCACATTTAGAGGTTCAGGTAAGAACAGTAAATTTGCTCATTCAGTTGTTTGTATGTTTATATTTGAAATATCTAGGATGGGAATTACAACAGGCCCATCACAGAAGTTTTTGAAGGTAATCATGAGGAAATAGCCCAGTTTTATCGAAAGCCACCTGCCTTTGACTCATCATCCATCCTCTGCCATTCTTGTGACCAAAACCAAATTTTGAAAGTGAGGCAGTTGGCGTCTTTTGTCCCTCTTGACGAGGTACTCTCCACAGCTTGACTATAAATTGCTTTTATTTTTAACACATTAATCTTTTTTTTTTCGGTTTTTTTCATTAAGTGCTCTCAAAGTATTTTCTAAACGCTGCCAATGCTTTTTATTTGAATGTTTGGATTTTTCTTTTAGTGTTGGTCTTAGGTTGATTTTAGTGATCAAAGTTTTTTTTTCTTTTTCTTTTTTCAGTGTAGCTGATATTATGTTGCTATAGCAGAAAGTGGACATATGAGATCAATACTTAAAATCATAAAATGAAGGAAAAATAAAGGGTGATCACTCAGAAGGACATATGTTATGGATTATAGTGGTTATATAGATGTTGTTGGAGTTCTTTGATTCCTGCCCCTTTCAGGGCCTCAAATACAGGGCTGGTCTGAATGCTTCTGACTGAAGGAAGGGGAGGGAGCGGGTTAGAGATGGAAAAGATGGGGCTTTAGAACCAACGTAGATTTTAGCAAGTTGCCTTTTCCTTCTAATAAATGTAACATCGTATCAGACAGTGTTGTATTATTCATTTGTATTTCTTGTGCAAGGTGTTGTGGTCGTGATGGACATTTGTAATTACTAACATTTGGTGCCGAAACCCGGGAATTACAGTGAGTAAACTTTTCAAAGTTCTTGAATTTGGTCGAGTGGTCGACAATTCATGATGGCGACTAGCACCTTGGAACAAGTTTCACGCCAACGTGTGAGTGCGAGGGGATGGCTGACCCGAGCCGTTAAGAAACTGACAACACTGATAGATAAAACAGAAGTGACAAAAGAAGAAGTTGAGGTAGCTTTAGAAGAAGTTACAAAAAGAAAAGAAACATTGCTGTTTATTCAGAATCAAATAGAACTTTTGTTAGATCCAAATGAACTGGATAATGATATTGAGGAGGCAAGTAGTTACTTCGACTCCGCTGCCGACATTACCATTACAGCTCGTCGCTTGCTAAATCGGTTACAAATGCTCGATGCGGGGCGCACGGGAGGGTCAAGCGAGTCCCTATCATCAGTGGGGCTCTTACAGGGAGAGTTGACCCCCAACCTACCACGAATTGAACTTTCAAAATTCGACGGTAATTTCACCCAGTGGCCGTCATTCTTCGATAAATTCTCGGCATTAATTGGAAACACCAAGCTTCCAGACATTTCTAAATTCTCTTATCTCCAGTCACTACTTGTCGGCGACGCAAAGAAAGCCATAGACGGCCTGGCTCTCACTGCAGATAACTACTCGGTCGCTATTGACATTCTTAAAGATCGTTTTGGACGACGTGAAAGAATCGTTTTTGGCCATGTCCAGAATCTTCTGGATACTGATTTCCAGAACTCGCGTCAAATCAAGTCGTTGTGGAATGTTTTTACTCATCTCCAAACTAACATCCGCAGCCTGGAGACCCTTGGAATCGACGGTGCGAACTACGGTCTAATTCTGACCCCACTCATCGTTAGTCGGCTGCCCCCAGACGTCAGGCTCATGTGGGCAAGACACAGTCACCAGAGGGAGGGCGATCTGGACTTCTTGATGAGTTTCCTGAAGGGGGAGATTGAAAATCGTGAGCGGTCACAAAGCTTCGTCTCCAACTCTCCACGCGATTCTCAGGAACAACGATCCAAGCATTCAAACCCAAGAACCACAGCGTCTGCTCTATCCTTGTCCACTAAAGACATAAAGTGTGTTTTCTGTTCGGGAGAACATTATTCGAACACGTGTAGAGCTGTGTCTAGAATGAACATTGAGGACGTGAAAGTAAAACTCAAAGATCATAAGCTTTGTTTTGTGTGCTTTAGAAAGGGTCACATTGCTAAGAAATGCTTTTCTAATTGCAAAATTTGCAAAAATAGGCACAATGCTCTGTTTTGTGACAATAAAACTAATAAGGCTAATCATCACACAGAAAAGGGTTTAAATGAAATCAGTCCCAATTCCGATTCGGGGGTTACCGGTGCCAATGTGACCTTTTGCAAAAGCAAATCTATTGGTTTGAACACTGTTCTTCAGACACTGAGAGTAAATTTAAATGGAGTCCCAGTTACAGTTTTGTTTGACAGTGGCGCAGATAGGAGTTTTATTACAAGCAAAACTGTAGCCAGGATGAAACCAACTTTCCATATGAGAGAAGACTTGCATGTGTCTTCTTTTCAGTCCAAAAAACCTTCTGAAAAAATGATCAGAAATGTCTATGAAGTTAAGCTTGACCTTGAGAATGAACAAAATGAAATATTGTTGTTAACAGAAGTTGAAGTGATTTGTGCAGCAATGTATAAGCCTGCTGTCCCTGCTGATCTTTTGTCTTACTTTTCCCATTGTCAATTATCTAGTGACATTAAATGCAACAATAATTTGGTCATTGACATTTTAATTGGTCAGGATTATTACTGGAAGCTCATTAGGTCTGATTGTAGCATCTCCAGTCCATCAGGACTTGTTGCTCAGAAGACAGTTTTTGGTGCTTGGGTTTTATCAGGTGCCTACTCTGATCGAAAAGGTCAACGACACTACCCTTCTAATAGTAGACAGTTACTTTGCCTCACTGAGATTCCCCAAGTGGAATTCAGAAGAATGTGGGATCTTGAGTATTTGGAATGCCAACATACAGATCGTAGTTGTAAACCGGAGTCTAAAATAATGTTGACATTCTCAAAGGAGATCCAATACAAAGATGGTCGCTATGAAGTGGCGCTTCCATGGTTGGATTCAAAGAAAGCGTGTTTGCAATCCAACGAGATTGACGCAAGAAGAAGACTTGAGAGACTTGATAGAAAGCTATCAAGTGATGTTAACCTGAAAGAAGGTTATAATGAAGTCTTGCGAAAAATGGAAGCCGAGGGCATAAAAGAAGAGGTTGTGGAGAAACAAGGGCCACCCTCTTCAAGGCCGGTGTTCTATTTGCCACATCGACCAGTTGTAAAGAACACCAGTTTAACAACAAAGATCCGGCCGGTATTTGATGCCTCCGCCCCAGGCAGAAATGCAATTTCTCTCAATGATTGCATGGATACCGGGCCGAATTTGTTACCTTTGTTGAGCGATATTCTCATTCGTTTTCGAAGACACAAAATTGCTATGTCAGCTGATATAGAGAAGGCTTTCCTACAAGTTAGTGTCCGTCCAGAGGATCGAGACGTTCATCGATTTCTTTGGCAAGTCGACAACCGCATTCGCACGATGCGAATCACCAGAGTGCCTTTTGGTAATAAGGCCAGCCCATTTATCTTAAACGCCACAATTCGTCATCATTTGTCACAATATCCCCCTGAACGTAGGGTGATTCAAGAATTGTCTGAGAACATGTATTGTGATGATTGGTTGTCAGGTGGCGACAGTGAAGAGGAAGTTATAGACTTAATGTCGGACGCTTCGGAAATAATGATTAAGGCCGGCATGAAGCTCAGCAAATGGTCGTCAAATGGCGACAAGGTTGCTGAAAACATCCAGAGATGTTTTCAAGACAAAACAGTCGAAGTTGAATCTGTCAGTGTCAAGATTCTAGGAATACGTTGGTTGCCAAAGGAAGATGTTCTTTCCTTTGATGGCATATCTATTTCTTCTAACATTGTGGTCACTAAACGAGTGATCCTGAGTTGTATTGCTCGTACATTTGACCCATTGGGTCTGATTTCTCCTTTCACAATTTCTCCAAAGATATTGTTTCAAGAATCCTGGAAATTGGGCTTAGATCGGGACGAACAAGTTCCTAATGCAATGGAGAAACAGTTTTCTCGTTGGATAGAAGATCTTTCAAAGTTGAAAGAATTAATGATTCCCAGATGCTTTGTATCCCTCTCTTGGAAGGAGAAAAGAGAAGTAGAACTTCACTGTTTTTGTGATAGTTCTCTCAAGGGTTATGGAGCTGTCATTTATCTCAGGGTCACAGAGAGGGATGGTTCATCCACCACAACAATGGTTTTGTCAAAGGCTCGTGTCGCGCCTTTGAAACCAGTGACTCTACCAAGATTGGAATTGCTGGGAGCAGTTATCAGTGCGAAACTTCTCCGCTCTGTCATGAATACTTTACATCTTCCAGATGATGTTCGTTACTTTTGTTGGACGGATTCAGCTGTGGTGTTACAGTGGATTCGAAGTGAGCCAACTCGTTGGAAGATGTTTGTTTGCAACCGAGTTGTTCAGATCCAAGAACTTACCGCACCAGAATCTTGGTATCATTGCTCTGGAAAGGAAAACCCAGCCGACTGTTTAACCAGATGTTTATCAGCACCTGATTTATTACATAATTCTTTGTGGTTCAAGGGTCCATCTTGGTGGAGACTTGCTTCAGAGCAAAGAGAACAAAGTATCTCTCGTAATGAGCACTCAACCGAAGAGGAACGAATAACGGAAGTCAAGATTTGCTTTATACTAATTGTAGTATGGATCTGTAGTCTTGGATCTCAAACGGTGGGGAGCTTTTTCAAAGGTTGTCAGAATTGTCGCTTGGATTTTCAGATTCACAAATAATGCTAAGCAGAACAAATCAGTTGAACTCTCAAGTGAGGAAATTGATTTTGCTTATATGAAGGTGCTCATGTATCTCCAACAGCTGCATTTTTCTGACGAAATAAAGTGCCTCTCATTGGCTAAGAAGGTGAAAAAGGATTCACCTTTGTATAAAATGAACCCTTTTCTTGACCAGCAAGGAGTGTTAAGAATGAAGGGTCGTCTTCAGTTTTCTAACCTGTCTGATAAGGAAAAGTATCCTATCATCCTTCCAAACGATCATTTGACATTGTTGATGGTCCGTCGAGAGCACAACAAATTGAAACATGCTGGGGTTTCCCAAATGTTGACATCTTTGAGGGATCAGTTTTGGATTCTCAGGCTGAGATCTCTCGCGAAAAAGGTGAAGAGGGAATGTGTTCATTGCCAGCGTTTTGATTCTTCGCCGTGTTCGCAATCTGTTTCACCATTGCCCGAGAACGGTTGTTAAGGGCTCCGCCTTTCACTGTTACAGGTTTAGATTTTGCAGGCCCTCTGTACACAGTAGATTTGTTAGGAAAGAAATTCTACATCCTCCTGTTTACTTGCTGTGTTGTTAGAGCTGTTCACATCGAACTTTGCGATGGTCAATCCTTGAAAGAGTTTATGTTGGCTTTTAGGCGTTTCGTCGCCAGACGAGGCATGCCAGCAAAGATACTATCTGATAATGCAAAAACATTTCAAGCTGCAGCCAGGCAACTCACCAAAGGTCTCGTGGAGGAAGGTCCAAAGTGGATTTTCAATGTACCCAGAGCCCCTTGGCGCGGCGGAGTTTGGGAACGATTGGTACGTTCCATAAAACAGTCATTGAAAAAGACTATTGGGAACAGCCAGTTGACAAAGGTGGAACTGGAGACGGTCTTGTTGGAAATAGAGTCTTGCATCAACGGCAGACCTTTAACCAGTGTTTCTGATGAACCAGAAGACAACCAAGTCTTATGTCCATCTCATTTCCTTTTAGGAAGAAGCAATGCCCATACTCGCGCTGATGAGCCAAATGCACCTTTGCTTACAGGAGACTCAGTGAGAGATGCATTCTCTCTCGAACAGAGGCGACTGGAAAGATTCTGGGAAATCTGGCAGAAGGATTATATCAGAAATCTTCCCTTGATTACGGCTGACCACAAACGGTCTCAGGTGAAAGTTGGCTCTCTGGTCCTTCTTCGTGAAGACAATTGTCCGAGATTGTCGTGGCCATTAGCACGCGTTATCCGTCTTTTGCCAGGGCGGGATAATGTAGTTAGAACCATCGAAGTTAAAACAGCGAAAGGGACCCTTGTTAGGGCAGTTCAAAGAGTCCATTGTCTTGAAATGGACAGCACGTCAGTTTCTGCAGAAGATTATCCAAATCCGACAGAACTAAGTAATGTTGAGGTTGAGAATGAATTTACTCCCACTTGTCAAGAATCGCTTGATTCTCTTGCTGCTAGACAAGAGATAAAAGAAAAGGTCCAAAATCCCCAAACAAAATGTACCAGAAGTGGGCGTATCATCAAACCTCCAATGCGGTTAGATTTATAGGTTTAACTGGCTCAAGTCTTTGTTCCTTGTTTTATGAACATTACGTTTTGTTTAACTTGTGTACCGTAAATATGCAATTCAGCTCGATCTGTCAAACCCATTCTCTCACATGTAACATTGATATTATTAGGTTTTCAATGTATTCATCACTTGAATTCATTTGTTAAAATTGTAGCCGTTACTGTACGAACTATAGATTATTATTATACTAGTACTACTAGCCAGGTATTTGTTTACAGAATTAGCCTATCTGGTCACGCCAGGTGTGACGAATATGAGGTCCATTATAAAATGCTCGTTCCCTGGCCTGCCTTGGAATGCAGCGAAGAGAGCAGGCGAGAATAGCTTTATCGCGGTGGGATGATCCACGGCCGTGGATGAGCTCAGGTAGGCCTATCTCTTGGCCTGGCATCAACAAACCCCGCTCGCCTTCTGTGTGTTTGTGTGTGTGGAGTATCAGTAGTCAGTCAGTATGTCTGTTACCTGACCACTAAGGCCTACCGGTACTGTGGGCCTACCACTACTACCAGAAAGCCACCCACTATCGTTTGCTTCGTCTTGTCCCCTCTTGTGCTTTGGTTTCGTCTCGTACGTGTGGTCGAATGAATGAGAAAAGGTGTATTCGCGCAAAGGAAAAGACAGGACAATATTGCCCTATATAAAATTTGCATCTTAAACAATGTAACGGGATTTTGTGTTGATAACAAATGATTAAGAATATAATATACCTATATATATAGATATATCTATTTTCTCCACAAATCTAGAGAAAGATGCACGCATGTATACATATTATTATAGTCTACGTTCCTTTTATTGTTGTATTCCTTTGATACGATTATTATTTCTATCATTGTTTTTCCCTTTACCATTTAATACTGGCCTTAAGAGTGTCTTCAATAAGTATATTATCATTAAATCTCTGTTATCTATCTTTTATACTTTCTCTGCAGATGTATCAGGTGTATATATAACTGTGAATTCTGTTTTATTTCATTAATACTTGATTTACATAAATATTTTACGCTGTTACATCTATCTTTTATTGATGATTTTAATCATATTATTATATTTGCCTTAGAAAGAGAACTCCATTAAGTTAAGTTCAAGACTGATTTATTTGATGTGGGATGCATAAATAATCTCTTGTATTGCTCTATAATAATGCCACTTACATTTCCTTAGTTGAAGTGATAACTTCAAGGTGGGGAGAATGTTATGGATTATAGTGGTTATATAGATGTTTTTGGAGTTCTTTGATTCCTGCCCCTTTCAGGGCCTCAAATACAGGGCTGGTCTGAATGCTTCTGATTGAAGGAAGGGGAGGGAGCGGGTTAGAGATGGAAAAGATGGGGCTTTAGAACCAACGTAGATTTTAGCAAGTTACCTTTTCCTTAATAAATGTAACATCGTATCAGACAGTGTTGTATTATTCATTTGTTTTTCTTGTGCAAAGTGTTGTGGTCTTGATGGACATTTGTATTTATTAACAATATCTATGTCTCGCAGATGTCTTGGATGAGAGTTCCACAGTTTGGGAACACTGTGTGAAAAAGTTATGTCTCCCATTGTCTTTAATGGCCTGCCAAGAACAGAAAGCTTAGTCGTATCTGCTGAAGATCTGAGCTGCCTGTTTGGTAAATAGGGTGAAGAAGTTGAAAGTATATCGATCCTTTGCCATCACCATATTACTCTATGGTTGCCAAGCATGGACTGCAAACATAAAGTATGAGTGGCAGATCAACAACTTCCACCCTTGTCGTCTCCCAAGTCTCCTAGACATCGGCTGGGAGGACAATGTTCCAGATACGGAAGTCCTGAAACATGCAGGCATCCCGAGGGTCATCACTGAATGTGCAAGGCCCAGTTGAGGTGAGCAGGCCACGTCATTGGCAATACAGACGAGCACATCCCTCAACAGCTGCTGTGTGCGGAACTTGCTCAAGGCAAACGTAAAGCTAGAAGGCGAAAGAAACGCTGTAAGGACAGACTTAAGGCCTCTATCCGAGACCTTTCCGTCAATATTTAGTCCCGGGAGATGCTAGCTGCCGACCGCCATTCCTTAAACGCTGCTATCACGAGACGTGCCAAAACTTTTGAAGAGTACCATCTCCAGCAGAGAGGCAAAAGATCAGAACACGTACAAAAGCAACAAGGCCCCAAGCCAGTCCTGACCTTGATTGTGGGAGTGGCTTCCTTGCCTGGATTGGCCTCACCCGCCACGCCCGGACTCATCAAAACAGCTCTACAACCAACTGGTGTCGTGATCATCTTCGAACTCGACTACAAACGTTATCACTTTTCCACTTTTTTGCCAATAAAATAAACATTTTGAAATCGTATATTTATGATTCTAAATTATTTGCAAGTTGCATTGTTTTCTTCACATGCTATTTTATCTTGGGTTTTACATTATTACAATGGTTATCTATTTTTAATTTTTTTACTATGGTTTTTAAAAAAGGGAAAAAGCAAAATATTATTTCCATTTTTCTCAAAACAAGAATTTCATGGACCTGCTTCGGCTAAAAGGGGTCTTCACAGAAAGATTGAAGACATCATTAATTTATGAGATCATTTTTTTTTTCTGATAAATTAATATGTTTTCTATTTTTCTATAGCCTGATATAGAAAGTTCAGATATATCTTTTTTTTTTTTTAGCAGGGATCCGGTCAGGGATTAATTAGTTTTCTAATTTTCGTCCTCTTTTTTATTCATAAAAGGATATTTATTTAATTTTCTGAATTATTTCATCTCAAAATATTACAGAGAAAATTAAACGAAACTCATTTGTTATCTCTGTAGGCGAAGAAAATAGGCCTTACTAGAATAATATATAATTAATATAATTAAAATTGGGGTTGGGATTTTTTGGCGTTTTTTGTTTTTTGTTGTTGTTTTTTTTGTTTTTGTTTTTTGTTTTTTGGTGAGGAGCGAGGTTGGAGGGTGGTGTTGATAACAGGATCTAAAGTTGCTCATCATCATCATCATCATCATCATCATCATCATCATCATCATCATCATCATCATCATCATCATCGTCATCATCAT